>CAOKZL010003022.1:0-234231 GCA_948472985.1 Iguana delicatissima
CCTTTTTAAAAAAATTTAAAAATTTTTAGGGTTTTTTTTTTTTAAATTTTTATTAAAAAAAAAATTTTTTTTTTTTTCCCCCAAAAAAAAAAATTTTTTTAAACTTTTTTGGTGGGGGGTTTTTTTTTTTTTTAAAATTTTTTTTAAAAAAAGGGGGAAAAACCCCCCCCCCCAAAAAAATTTTTAAAATTTTCCCAAATTTAAAAAAATTTTTTTTTTTTTTTTTTTTTAAAAATTTTTGGGGAAAAAAATTTTTTTTTTTTTTTTTAAAAAAGGGGGGTTTTTTTTGGGGTTTTTTTTTTAAAAAACTTTAACCTTTTTTTAAAATTTTTTAAAAAATTTTTTTTTTTTAAAAAAAAAATTTTTTTTTTTTTTTTTAAATTTTTTTAAAAAAATTTTAAAAAATTTTTAAAAAAAAACCAAAAAAAACCCTTTAAAAAAAAAAAAGGGGGGGGCCCTTTTTTAAAAAATTTTTCCCCCTTTTTTTTTTTTCCCCTTTTTTTAAAAAAAATTTTTTTAAAAATTTTAAAAAGGGGCAAAAAAAAGGAATTTTCCCCTTTAAAAAAAAAGGGGAAAAAATTTTTAAAATTTTTTTAAAAAAAAAACCCCCCAAAATTTGGAAAAAATTCCCTTTTTTTACAAAAAACCCTTTTTTTTTTTTTATAACCCTTTTTTTGGGGGAAATTTTAAAAAAAATTTTTTTTTTAAAATTTGGGGTTTTTAAAAAAACCCCCCAAAAAAACCCCCTTTTTTTTTCCCCCCTTTTTTTTTTAAAAAAAATTTTTTTTTTTTTTTTTTTTAAAAAAATTTTTTTTTAAAAAACAAATTTTTTTTAAAAAAAATTTTTTTTTTTTTTGGGGGGAAAAAAAAAATTTTTTAAAAAAAAAAAAACCCTTTTTTTTAAAAAAAGGGGGGTTTTTTTTTCCCCTTAAAAACCCAAAATTTTCCCCCAAAATTTTTTTTAATTTAAAATTTTTTTAAAAAAAAAAAACCCCGGGGGGTTTAAAAGGAAAAAAAAAAATTTTTTTAAAAATTTTTTTTTAAAAAAAAAAATTTTAAATTTTTAAAAAAGGGGGAAAATTTTTTTGGCCCCTTTTTTTTTAAAAAAAAACCCCCCCAAAAAAAAAACCCCCCAAAATTTAAAAAATTTTTTTAAAATTTTTTTTTTAAAAAATTTTAAAACCCCCAAAAAAAACCCCAAAGGGGGTTTTTTTTTTTTATTAAAAATTTTAAAAATTTTTTTTTTTTAAAAAAAAAAAATTTTGGAATTTAAAAAAAAAATTTTTTTTTTAAAAAAAAAAAAAAGGAAAAAAATTAAAAAACCCCCAAAAAAAAAAACCCCAAAAGTTTAAAAAAAATTTTCCCCAAAAAAAAAAAAAAATTTTTTTTAAAAAAAAGGGGTTTGGCAAAAAAAATTTCCCCTATTTAAATTTTAAAATTTCCCTTTTTTCCCCAAAAAAAAAAACAAAAAATTTAAAAAAGGGAAATTTCCCAAAAAAAAATTTTGGGGTTTAAAAAAATTTTTTTTTTCCTTTTTTTTTAAAAAAAAAAATTTTTTTTAAAAAATTTAAATTTAAAAAAAAAAATTAAAAAAAAAAAAAAATTTTTTTTAAAAAAAAAAAAAAAAGGGGGGGGCCCCGGGGGGGGGAAAAATTTTAGGTTTAAAAAAAAATTTTGGGAAAAAAAAAAAAGGCCCAAAAAAAAATAAAGGAAGGGGGGAAACCCCAAAAAAAAAAAAAATGGAAATTTAAAAAATTTTTTAAAAAAAAAATTTTTTTTAAAAAAAGGGGGAAAAAAATGGGAAACCCCAAAGGGAAAAAACCCTTTTAAAAAGGGCCGGGCCCCCCTTTTTTTTTAAACCCCCCCAAAAAAAAAATTTTTGGAGGGGTTTTTTGGGGGGAAAATTTTTTTTTCCCCTTTTCCCCTTTTTTTTTTTTTTTCCCCGGGGTTTTTCCAAAAAAACCAAAACCCCCAAAAAAAAAGGGAAAAAAAATTTTAAAAAGGGGGTCCCAAATTTTTTGGGGGAAAAAACCCCCCCAAAAAAAAAAAATTTGAAATTTTTTTTTTTTAAAAAAAAAGGGGGAAAAAATTTTTAAAAAATTTTTTCCCCCCCGGTTTTAAAAAACAAAATTTTTTCCCCAAAAAAAATTTGGGTTTTTTGGGGGGGGCCAAACCCCTTTTTTAAAAAAATTTTTTTTTGGGGGGGGTTTTTGGCCCCCCATAAAGGGGAAAGGGCCCCCCAAAAACCGGCCCGGGTTTTTCAAAGGGAAATTTTAAAATTCAATTTTAAAAAAACAGATTTTTTTTTTCCCCCCCCCAAAAAAAAAGGGAAAAAAAAAACCCTTTTTTTTTTTAAAAAAAAAAAACCCCCCCAAAAAAAAGGGGTTTTAAAATTTTCCCCAAAAAAAGTTTTGAAAGGGGTTTTTTTTTCCCCTTTTTAATTCTTTTTAAAAAATTTTTAAAAAAAAATTTTTCCCCCTAAATTTTTTTTTAATTTTTGGGGGGGTTTTTTCCCTTTTTTTTTTGGGGGAAGAAATTTTTTTGGGGGGGTTTAAAAAAGGGGGGTTTTTTTTTTCCCCTTTCCTTTTTCCCCCCAAACCCAAAAATTTTTGGGGGGGTTTTTTGGGTTTTAAAAAAAAAAAAATTTTTTTTTTTTTCCCCCCAAAAACCAAATTTTGGGGTTTTTTTTTTAAAATTTTGGGGGGTTTTTTTTTTCCCCTTTTTTCCCCTTTTTTTTTTTTTCCCCCTTTTTTTTTTTTTTTTAAAAATTTTTTCCCCCCCATTTTCCCCCCTTTTTTAAAAAAATTTTTAAAAAAATTTTTTTTTTCCCCCCTTTTTAAAAATTTTTTACGGGTTTTTAATTTTTTTTTTTTTTAAAAAAAAAAAAAAAAAATTTTAAAAAAAAAAGGGAAAAATTTTTCAAAAATTTACTCTAGTTAACAACTCTGGTGAGATTCCAGCTGCCTGAAAAGGTTCTATCATAATCCCTATCTTTAAAAAGGGGGATAAGAAGGACCCCGGTAATTATCATCCAATAAGCCTCCTATCAGTTGTAGGTAAATTATAGGCAAGCTATTTGGACATGAAGTTTTTGAGCTGATGAACTCCCAAGCCCTGATTGGTCTGAGCAGGCGGGTTTCAGAAGGCATATGTCCACTGTGGATCATATAACAGTGCTTTCTTTCTTAGTAAAGAAATACCTGTCACACCCTAGGGGCAGATTGTACACAGCATTCATTGATTTGAAGGCCGCTTTTGATTCAATTCACTGGCCGCTGTTATGGGATAAGCTTAGTAAGCTTAATGTAGATCCTTGTTTGTTATCTACTATGCCAACTTCACTCAAATAACCAGTGCAGAGTGAAATTCTCTGAAACCGTTCTATTAACAGAACCTATTTGCTCTGGGTCAGACAGGGATGTGTGTTGGCTCCCCATCTGTTTAACCTGTTTGTGGCAGATTTACCTGCTTTTATGACTTCAATAGACTCTCCTCACCCACCTTTGTTGGGCAATTGGCCACTTTTGTCCTACAATATGCCAATGACACTTTGTTACTTTCATTATCTCAGGTGGGTTTAACAAGAGCATTGAAAAGATTTTTTGAATACTGTGACAAACATCACCTGTGGGTAAACTACAATAAATCTAAAATACTGGTATTTTGCAAGCGATTTGTACTGAGGATACGGAAGTTCAGTAACCAGACAATTGAGCAGGTCAAGAGCTATGTGTACCTTGGCATACTTTTCCACTTTAATAGACATTGGCGTAAACAGAGGGATAAGGTAATTCAGGCAGGAAACATCCTGGCTGCTATACAATCTTTTTATTATAAACATGGGAACCAGGATATTTTGGCGGCCTTAAAATCTACAAAGCCAAATTAAGGCCTTTACTACTTTATAGCATACCTACCTGGATTCCAGTTTTTAATAAAGAGATTGAAAGAGTGCAGGCACATTTTTTTAGGAGAATACTATCTGTTCCCCTATGTGTTCACCATCTGACACTTTATGCGGATTTGGGCCTGAACTCTCTTGAAATTAGTGCCTGGCTGATGATCTTTAAATTTTGGTTTAAGATCCATTTTAGGCCTAATAGATCTGGCCTCCTATGCTTCCTATTATCTGATGCCTATTATACAAGATGGGTTTCACTGTATGAAAACAAAGTAATATCCCTGGGCTTAAGATTAGATTCCCTCCTTAGTAACTGAAACGGAGTGCTTTAAAACTGTTAGGGCATGTCTCATGGAGAGAGAATTCCACCTTTCATATCCATCACCCCCTAGCGTCTGTTCCCTGTTGATGCTTGGTGTGCCTCCCCAGCCAGGTAGAATCCCAGATTATTTTCAAATTCTTACATTGCTGGTGGCAAGAAAGGCCTTTCTATTTGCGAGGCTGAATGTACATCCTTCGAATGTGACCAAGGGCAGATATTTACAGATCCTTTTCTTAAAGCATATGTGCCATTGTGCACAAGCTCCCAATGATCTCTCTCATATTACATTGAGCTGACCATTGTATTCAAATTCAAGGGAAGCTGTTAAGGAGACTATTGGAAATGAATATCTGCCTAGATAGGCTATCTGTAGAATACTTATTGGATGACCGAAACCCATAGGTTACTAGATTGATGGCCAATTACCTGGTAGAGGCAGCAAACTTATGGTTTAACCTGTCAAGCAAGGATCCTTGATGGTACATGTTTATGTTACAGTATGCCTAATAAAGGTCAATTGAATTGAATTGAATTCCTCCTTCTTCTTTGTCTAGCTGGAAGGTTTTTTAGCACCATGGGTGACCCTCGCAAATGATACTCTTTCAGCCTCAGAGGAAGGCAAGGGACCTCTTCTGAACAAAATCTGCCAAAAAAAACCCTGCCAAAAACACTTTGGGGGTCTCTGTAGAATCACCATAAATCAGAAATTACTTGAAGATATACAATAACAAATCAGCATTGTAAGAGTGATGAAGGAGGGTTGGAGAAACACCAACTTTCAGTGCTGTGTCTGTAATAAACAGTGCAACAAAGCTTGAGTTGTGAAACAACTGGATTCTGTTCCAACTGATCCTATTGTAGTTGTGTGTGTCTGTCTATAGAATGCTAAGAAAACAGCAGCTGCCTCAAGAGTCCCTTGAATAACAAAACAGGAAATGGGAAAAGCAAATCAGTCTGTCTTATCACCAGCCCCATTTCTTTTTTAAAAAAACATAGACCAAAATAATAAGAAAGTGGAAGGTGGTAAAAGGAAAAAAAATCCTTGACTGTGTTTTGGAAGAATCTTTCAAGCAATCTAAAAGATTCAAAATGTTTTTGTTTGTTTATGCAAGATTTACCTAACCTGCTTGTTTCATTTCATGCGTGCTTATCCTTAGGTCTGAATAGATCTTGCACCCTAAACCCTGCAAAAAGTGGAAGGTTCACTGCACAGGAGCTTCTGTATTGTTGGGTCTGGAGATAAATTCAGATAAAATATGCCTGTTGTGCTGGATATAAAGGTATCACTAAAATCACCACTTTTTAAATGTACAAAATTGTGTTTTGTATGCCAATGGCCTATACTCCAAGCCAGAGGTTCCAAAACTCACTTAGTGTTTCCATATCTTTTTCACGGCTCCTTTAGGCCCCCAAAATTACTAAATATTTAGGTCCAAACAACTTAATAAGTAGTTTGAAGTTGGTTTTGATCGGGGAAAATGAATGGAGTTGAACAGACTTAAGCATTCTTCTCCTCAGTTATACAACAGTTACATGCTGTTCCGTTGGCTTCAGCTTGTGGTGACCATATGAATAAGAAACCTTCCAAAAAAGAATGATCTCCAAGAGATGACTGATTGAGAAACCTCCAACAGATCTTGTTATTAACAGATGGGTCTTGCAAATTCAGGTTTGCAGTGCAGTAGGCTGTCTTTTCCTACCGCCTTTTCCTATTGACAGCAGGCATCACAATTTCTTTCCTACTGACCTACTGATGTCGTTTTAGCCATCTTGGTAGCCACCCTAACTCTTCTCCAGCATGACATCAAGCACTAAGCTTATCCTCAAAAAAAGCTCAGTCTTGTGCATCTCGTTGATGGGCATATTTATGTACATATACCCAGGTCTGTCCCAATTACCTTTCTGTTTTCAGATTCCTATTTTAAAAAGCTCATTCAGACATTGTCATACTGGAATGGCGATTCCAGCGTTAAACTGGGGTTCATACAAGCCCCTCAAAGTTGACTCTCATCCTTGACAAAGGCTGGTAATTCCCTCAGCGTTATTAATTCTTGCTGCCACCACCCACTGAATTGTGAATTAACTGAACAGCACAGTGGGAGTCTGTTCAGTAGATTACCAATCCCTGTGATTAAGGACCTCCCCCCCCTTCTGAGTGAGAGAAGTCCTAGCTAGCGTGTACCAAAGACTGACGTGGGAATGGAGAGAAACAAAGGTTTTACAGAAAGTATTTAATCAAGGTATGCAAAGAAACAAGACAATATCACACTTGAGAGGCTCCCCCCTCCCAGGCACGCTTAAGTTACAAGTAGTTACAGAAACAGATATAAAAGCACAGATACATTCTTAAGATCAGCCAGTCTCCAAAATAATAAACAGCCCTAACGTGGCTAACTACTTTATTCTAGTACTTACAGATGTTCCTAGAAGAAAGAAGCCAGGAGGCAAGGCATGCCTGCCTGCCTACAACTGGCACAGATCTCATCTCTCGGATGTGTCTTTGTTCTCTCTCTCTCTGTTCTTCCTCTCTGGCCACATGGCCTTCCAGAAGTTTTATATTTCCTCCTTGGAAGGATCTCAAAGCATCTCCAAGATGCCCACCTCTTTCCTTCTTGATTGGTCAGTTCTCACCCTGTGAGCTATGATACTAACCCACCTAAAATGTAATCTAATCCCAAGACTTCATTGGTTTACCTGGAGAGGAAGTATCCCCCTTTGCTAAGCCTAGATGATGGGAAGCCTCATTATCACAGACATACATCTCAAACTTTACAACTGCAAAGCATCTCTGAGAAGACACTTTACTAAAATTTGAATGAGAGTACCAAAAATAGATGGAAAGTTAATCCACTTGATCAATATTGAGACTGAAAGCAAATATTGGGTGGGGTGTCCCCAAAGTGAGAGGTGCAAATGAAAAAGGATTAAAATCCAGTAAGAATCCTGTTCCTTCCTGGGACAGGAAGGAATTTCACAGAGTGTGGGTGGGGGTGGGAGATTAAAATGTTGGAATTTGGAAGAGGACAAAAAATTAGTTCCTCCATATCCTCTGACTTGGAAATGAGATACAACCCGCCCCCGCCCCCTTGGGCACACAAATAGAAACACAAGCACCCCACCCATCTGTCAGGTTGCTAGGCTAAGCTAAGCTCCCTGCCATAAAAACACTAACTTGTTGAATGTGTATTTTGCTAACTGCTACTTTGTGTTTGAAAAAGGAGTTACTCTGTATCTAGGCTTAAGTACTGCTAATTGCTGCCCTATTGTAATTCAAAGGCTGCCTGTCACTATGGTGTATTTCATGTCAGGGAAGACTGGGAAAACTGAAAGTAAGGATGTTCTGAGAACAGCCATGTTTGGAGATGTACAACCTTCCACACCTCAGGTGCCCATTTTCTAGAGGAATCTTCCTCCCCGTGGGTCCAATCAGGCCATGCAACCTTTTAAAAACCCACCCTGGATCTCCTCCTCCTCCTCCATCAGCTGCTGCCTGGCCAGCTAAAGATGGCACACAGCTCAATGTCTCAGCCCCACAAACCTTCTTCTGATGCCCTCCACACATCCAAGGAAGAAGATGACTGAGAGAGAAGAAATACAGGGCCACCATGCTGAACCACCCATTTCTCCTCTCCTTTGCCTGGGTTTCTGTTCTTCCCACTATGCCTTGGCCCACTTCACCCCGCTCCACATTTTGATATTTGTAATTTTTTCATTTTTGTGGGGATGCTGCACCCTAGCAAATGTGGAGGGCCAGCTGTATATACTTAGATAAAACTGCACAGGGTTTTTTAAAAAAAAGCTATACCAAGACTTTCCAATGCATTAAATTGCAAAAATGGTGATGTGATCCAGTGTGGCTGTGAAAGAGAAAGAGAGAAGAAAATGAAGAGGGATTATATTGCACATAGTTGGAAGAGACCACGGGGGCCATCCAGTCTAGTTCCAGCCATGCAGGAACACCCATCAAAGCATTCCCAACAGCCTCTGCTTAAGAATTTCCAAAGAAGATCCTCTATTAAGTGTAGAGGTATTAACGGACAGATTAACTGAATTTGGTATACTATTGGGCTACAAAATAAATAGACAAAAGACAAAAATAATCATTAAGAATATACAAGAACAAGAAGAACAAAAACTAATAAAGAAAACAGGCTTTACGATGGAGAAGATGGTAAAATATCTCAGTATAAATATTACAAATAATAATGTGGATCTATTTGATAACAACTACAAGAAACTATGGAAGGAATTAAGGGAGGATCTTAGAAGATGGCAAAAATTAGAATTATCATTATTGGGTAGAATATCGGCAGTTAAGATGAATTTACTTTCAAAAATAAACTTTTTGTTCCAAAGTCTCCCAATAATTATGAACGAAAAACCCTTTAAAGAATGGAATCAGGAGTTAACGAAATTCATATGGAAAGGGAAATGACCAAGAATAAAATTTAAAGTGCTAGAAGATAGTAAGGAAAGAGGGGGAATGGGACTACCAAGTTTAAAATTGTATTATTATGCAAATTGCCTAGAGCGGATGATGAAATGGATAACTTTGAAAAGTATTAGAATGTTAAATCTAGAAGGTGAGGAGTTATATCTCAGCTGGCATGCCTACGTCTGGTATGGCAAATCATCAATAGATAAAAATTTTAGTTCACATTATTTAAGAAAATCCTTACGAACTGCATGGGTAAAATATAAACGACAACTATATTTAAAAATCCCACTATGGGTCTCAGTGCATGAGGCCTTTTACAAAAGAGAAATCCCTAGGACAAATACTTGGATCTCATACAAAGATACACTGAATATACAAGGAGACAATATAACTTTTAAATCTAAAGAGGATTTAATGAAACATGGGTTACAGATACATTGGTTATTACTAACACAATTACTAGAGAGATATAAAAAACACAAGGAAACAGAGGGTTTTGAGATAAAAGAAAGAGAATTTGATAGGATACAAAAGCCAGGAGAAAAGCATAGATTAAGTCAAATATATAAAATATTATTGACCTTACAAAATGAGCCAGAAACAGTTAAAACAAGAATGGTAAAAATGAGCTGAAAATCTGAATCAGGTAATAACTATGGATCAATAGGAAAGCTCTTGGAGAATCACATGGAAACTTATAAAACCAGCCAGCTTAGGAGAAAATTATTACAAGATGCTACATAGGTGGTACATTACCCCAGTTCAAATATCAAAGATACAAAAAAATTGAATGACACCTGTTGGAAATGTGATCAGAGAGGTACATTTTATCACATATGGTGGCAATGTGGTGAAACGAAAATTTTTTGGGTAGGAGTACATAATAAAATCCAAGATACAAAAAAAAAAAAATATTCATTATCCCCTAAAGTATATCTTCTTAATATGGTAGAGGAACTATATATAAATAATTCACAAAAGAAAATAATCTTATATATGATAACGGCTGCCAGATTATGCTATGCACAGATGTGAACAGAAAAGATCCTCAAGATTAGAAGATTGGTTACTAAAACTATTTGATTTAGCGAAAACAGATATAGTAATAGAGTCTTTGAAGGATAACTTAGAAAAGAATACTATTGAAGAATGGAAGATAATTTTTCGTCTTTGGAAATCTTACTGGGGTAAGAATGCCACCATGTCTTTAACATACTAATATTTTTGAAAACTTTGGTAAAATTTAAATGCGAAGGTAATGTCATTTTAAAATTTAAATGTGAGGGTGAATACGAGGGAAATTTCCCTTCTTACATATTAAGGAAAGCTGTGTCTAGAAGATGTGAGAATGCTGTAATGGTTTAAAAATAACATGGCGATAAGGTATATAAAGATTTTAAAAGTATTATTGATAAATTGTTAAAAAATAAGGTTTTAAAAATATGGAAACCATTGAAAATATTGAATTCCTAAAATGGGTATTTTTTAGAGGGAAAGAGACAGATAAGGATGCATTTGTTTTATGAGTTTCAGCAGGAAGGGAAGGTGGTGGGGAGGAGTGGGAGGTGGTGGTGGTATAGTTTAATAATAACCATATAATGTAGAAATGTAGAAATTCTGAGTAGATAAGATGTATAAATATATCTATACAATAAATATATCTATATAATATTATATGGTACATATTATATATGCCATATAGGTAACATATGTGATATGTATATATCTAATATAACCAATAGCATTATCTACGTTAATAACGGAAGGAACTTTTATAAGTAAATTGGATAATTAATATGTAATTGGTATAATCATAAATAATAATTTTTCCATATAACTAGCTAAGTGGATCTAGGTGGGTATAGCACCACCTCTACCAAACTGGGATTAATGTTTATATTCTGTGTTTTTTTAGATATGTATTGTCTAGTTAGTATTTATGTTGTCTTGTGCACTCTTATATTTTATCTTTATGTAATAAATTCTATTAAAAATTAAAAAAAAAAACTTCCAAAGAAGGAGACTCCACTACTTCCAGGCAACATATTCCACTGCCGGACAGCTCTGATCGTCAGGAAGTTCTTCCTGAGGTTTGGGTGGAATCTCCTTTCCTGCAGCTTGACTCCATTACTCCTTGTTCTAGTCTCTGGAGCAGCAGAAAACAAGCCCGCTCCCTCCTCGACATAACATTCCTTCAAATATTTAAACATGGCTATCATGTCCCCTCTTAACCTTCTCTTCTGCAGACTAAACATACCCAGGTCCCTAAGCCACTCCTCACAGGGCATAGTTTTCAGATCCTTCACCATTTTGGTTGCCTTCCTCTGGACACACTCCAGTTTGTCAATATCCTTCTTTTACTGAGGTGCCCAGAACTGGACAGAGTACTCCAAATGAGGTCTAACCAAAGCAGAATAGAGTGGTACCATTACCTCCCTCGATCTAGACACCATATGCCTATTGATGCAACCAAGAATTGAGTCAGTTTTCTTGGCTGCTGCATCACACTGCTGACTCATGTTCAGCTTGTGATCTACCAAGACAATTAGATCCCTTTCACACATACTGTTATCCAGCCATGCGTCCCCCATCCTATATTTGTGCATTCCATTTTTTCTGCCTAAGTGTAGGACCTTACATTTCTCTCTGTTGAAATTCATTTTGTTAGCCTTGGCCCAGCTCTCCAATCTGTCCAGGTCCTTTTGAATTTTGATCCTGTCCTCTGGCAAGCCTGAGTTCATTCTGCGCTCTAGCTTTTCTAACCTTCTCCCTATATATCATGGCTATTTGCTTGAATTCCTCTTTAGTAGTTTCACCATTTTTC
Source organism: Iguana delicatissima (assembly GCA_948472985.1). NCBI lineage: Eukaryota > Metazoa > Chordata > Lepidosauria > Squamata > Iguanidae > Iguana > Iguana delicatissima. Next base: position 11,486 of record CAOKZL010003022.1, read on the forward strand.
CATTTCCCGCATATGTTTCTTTTAACACTTAGCTCAGCTGAGAGTTCTTTAGTCAACTATTCTGGTTTCTTTAGACACCTGCCATTTTTCTTCCTTATTGGCACAGTTTTAAATTGTGCCTTCTGTATCTCTCTTTTAAGAAACTCCCATTCATCATGAACTCCTTTCTCTTTTAGTATTCTTGACCATGGAATTTCATCAAGTAACTCTCTAAGTTTTCAGAAATCAGCTTTTTTAAAGTCTAGGAGGTGGCTTCTCCTTCCCACTGAATGCCAATTCCAAAATAGCATGGTACTCCCCCTACAAGGATCCCACCACCTCCACCTCATCAACTAGGTCATCCCAGTTGGTCAGGATCAGATCTAAAATAGTCGTTCCCCTTGTCACCTCCTCCACCTTCTGGACCATGAAACTGTCTGCATGGCAAGTAAGAAAGCTATTGGACCTTGCAGTCTTGGAAGAGTTTGTCTGCCAACAAATTATCAGGATAGTTGAACTCTCCCATTAGTACTGTATCTCTCCTTTTTGAATGTGCGGTCATCTGCTCCAGGAAGTTTGGCCTGGAGGCCTGTAACAAGCCGCCACAATCACATCCCTTTGTTTCTTGCTCCCCCAATTCTTACCCAGATGCTCTTGGCTTGGCTTACTGGATTTAAGTCATGGATCTCTTCAGACGTGAAAATGTCCTTGACATATAAGGCTCCCCCTCCTCCTTTCTTGTTTGGGCTATTTCTGCAAAATAGGTTATACCCCTACTATTCTTACATTCTAGTCATGAGACTCATCCCACCAGGTTTCAGTGATGCCTATTAAATCATATTTATTTTGTTGCATTAAGAGTTTGAGTTCATCTTGCTTATTTCCCATGCTCTGTGCATTTATGTAGAGACACTTAAGACAATGTGCCCTTCCCACAAGTCCTGTACTAAAGTTGATTTTCCCTCCCCTGTTGGTCTCTAGTACTACTTGGCCTGCTCTATCTATATCATTTGGGCAATTTTTCTCAGCATCCTTGCCCTGAATAATATTTTCTCCCTCCCCAGGCAAACTCAGTTTAAAGACCTCCTGATCCGCTTTGCGAGACTGTTAGCAAAAACATTCCTGCTGATGGTTGTGAGGTGCAACCCATCCATTACCAGAAGACCATTTTCATGGAAATGGAGACTGTGATCCAAAAATCTAAATCGTTCTCAGTGGTACCATCTGCAGAGCTGGTTGTTGACTGCCACTATTCTTCTCTCCTTTGTGGGCCATGTCCTTCCACAAGGAGGAGAGACGAAATGACAACACGCACACCAAGGTCTTCAGCTTCCTCCCCATAACCTCATAATCCTTTGTGATGTCCTGAAAGATGTGCCTTGCAGCATCATTGGTTCTGATGTGAACCAAAAGGAGGGGGTTACGGTCAGTGGGCTTGACCAGTCTCGTTAGTCTCTCCATTACATCATTGATTTTGGTCCCAGGGAGACAGCACACCTCACGATTCATCTTGTCCAGGTTGCAAATCGTCGGTTCCGTTCCTTTCAGCAAGGATGTTAGGTTTTCTAAGTTAACTGATTTGGGATACTTCTGCATAAATGGACTTGGGTGATGGTAGTGAAAGAGGATATTACCAGGCTGTACACCCTCAACGTATGATATGGTTTAATTGGTATATACAAATGTAAAAGATCCTGTTAGGTTCTGCCCACACAGGCCTCTCCTTTACGCTAACATTCGCTGCTGTTTCGAGGAAGCACTGGCATTGGCGGTGGACCTTTGAGTCACCCATGTTTTGAGATAACAAGGAGGAGAAATAACGTTAATTTGATTTTCAGCATTTTAATTTTGCAAATCCCACTGACCTAAGTAAATCCTGTTGATGTATTGGTTGCCATTGTCCTCCTCCTCCAGTATACATATGTTTTCCCAAGAACAAGTACAGGAAGGAGAATTGGGGAGGAGAAGAAGGAGGAGAAGAGAAAAAATACAGACATCTTCAGGATTTATTGAGGTCAATGGGATTCACAAAGTTAAAATGCTGAGAATCGAACTAGCATAATTTCTCATCTGCTTCTTCCTCTACACTAGTCCAGGTATGCAGAAGTATCCCAAATCAGTGCACTGGAAACCCTAGTGTCTGGCTGCTAATTCCATACCCCATTAACTCCAAAATAACCCTAATCCATGTTAACCCCCCTCCTTCCTCCCACCAGTCCATACCATACTGAGGTATACAAGATCAGTGCAGTGAAAATCCAAACCTTGTGTGTTATTGTTAACCATAACCTATGTTAAACTTAAAATATTTGGAATGGACGTTCTCCCCCTTTTTCTGCTATCATCTCTGCCTCCACCACCCTAGTCCATCTGTGCAGAAGCATGGAATGGAATTCTAACCCCACCCATATAGATGGACTAGGGTAGAGGTACAGAAAGGCTAAAATAATAATAATAAGCTTTACCATCACTACTCCCAAACCTCCTTTACTGTGAGGAGGGCTTCCTTTTTTCCCAGTCTTGAAATTAAAAAAAAATTAAAAATTAAATTGCTGCACTTTAACAGCTGCCCCTTTTCACAACTTTACACAGCCATTCCTCCCACTTTACAGGAGCTTAGGGCTTCTCTTTAGTTGAAATGTGGAAGTCCTCATGCTGCTGCCACTGTAATCACATGGGGCCTGGGAACAGGAGCTACTGCTGCTGTTACAGCACCAACCAAGCCACCATCATGAAGCCCATCTCTTGGTCCAATGTCTCAAGAAAGTGAAAATTTAAACAGTGGTGGAGGTTGGTGTGGAGTGTGTGTGTGAGGGGGCATGGCTGCAGCATTTGGTGGTGTGGTCACAGTGTCTGGGGGCATGGCCGCAGTGTGCAGGAATGTGGCTACAACCTGGGACTCCCCAAAAACATTGCCATTGAGAGCGAACCGCTCCCATTGCGCCCCCCCGTCACTACGTGACTGAATTTAAAATATCTTGGACTTAGTGGCGCACTCTGGGGTGCTGGGGCAGCCAGTTTGGGAACCAATAGTGTAAGCATTAATAAACTAACACAAAAACATAATGGGTATTTTTTTAAAAAGAAAAGTTGTGCTTTGTTGCATGACCAACAGTACAACTACCTCTACATTTTTCATGGATTTGAAGATACTGCACTTAGCTGCTGAAGGGAGAATTCTAATCTAGAGGGAGCAGACTGACTATACCTATTACTTGGAATTTTAACTTTTAGCATAACAAGACAATATGTTTACCTCTCAATTTTTTTCCAGTCTGCATTCTTTTTTGCACTGACAGAGATAAACAATTGGGTAGTATGCCTGCCCAGATTTTCGGCCTAGTTCTCATCTCATTTCTTAATTTTTTTTATATGTGTGAAGAGTTCCAAAAATCTCAAAAATTCACATCACTTTTGTAAAATTTAGTGTTTCAGTATTACTACCTTTGATTAGTTTATAGTTTGATATCGCAAAGATAAGGGGATAATGTTTTCATCCCAAGTTACAACTACTCACATTAAGAAACACATTTTACTAAGGTTGAACATTTTTGCAAAAGCAAGCACACGGCCCTGCATTTCAAGGCAGCATTAATTCTAATGGCTGGGAATAAATCAAAGTTGACATGCTTATGCAATCAAAATGTCAAAATAATGTGCACAGTTCCTCAGATAGCCTTGCTCTTTAGCCAACAGTGATGAACAAGTCCCAGGTACACATCCTCTCTGTGGATGCAACAAGCGCATGAGTGAGCAGTGACCATTTAAGCATGGGACTGAAAAACAAGCTTGATGAATTGGAAAAAAGAGTAATTTATGCAGAAAAACCACTTTCAGCACTTTTCTACATGAACTGTAGAGTCTAAATTCCCACAGCCATCTCAGTAGTAAGAAAGGAAAGCAAGCCTTGACTCATGTGCGTCTGAGATTTCCCTTAACAGCACTGGCTAACATTGCCTTGCTATGAGTAGTATAGTGGAATTGAATGTTAGTCTTGCATACACGCTACCGCTGGGTCCATGCTAAGCTAACCAGGACAAGGCAGTATCCTCTCTCCTGTCATAGTACCCTCAGTAACTACAGGTTATATTGATATCTGAGGGGAAAAATCTTAAGGTGCCCTCTTCACAGCAAAAAACAAACAAACAAAACAAACCAAACCAAAAAATCCCAAACATTTGTAATAAATTTAGTAATGAAAAAATTGCTTCCCCCCCCAATTATAGAAATCTATTGTTTCTCTTTGGGCTGGTCAATGATGGACAGATGCTTCCTTGATAGTTTTATCTTATGTTTTCCTTTTTACATCATAAATTGGTGGAAAGAACTTACATTTTAAACAATTTTGTTTAATTTTTACCATGGTTCCTGGCTCTCCTCTTTCTGTTTCCAGCTGTTTTATAAAATGGAGGACAAAAAGGCATCTGAGAAAAAAGAGTGCTTGCGAGCAGCTTCAAAATACCCAACATGGAGAGATGGAGCCATGTTGCAGGTTTAAGCCATGCAAAATGCAAGATACATTAAGAAAGGTCACTTACACACAAAGTATTTGGAAAACCAAGGACAGTGATAAAGCAGAGTAATGTGACTGCATATGTGAGTATAGCTCTAATGCTGGCCACATGCATTTTATGTCTCAATTAAATCAGCATTACATTATTACCGTGCTCTAGTATGCCACAACTAAGTTTACAATGCTATGAGTATATACAGAGAACAGCCACAGAATAGTTCTTTCTCATTAAACACATATAACATTTTTGAGACAACAGGGAAAATTAAACCATGTAAAAGTTTGTTCAAAGTATTTAGCAATTTTCCACGCATGAGCCAAACTTTGGTACACACTGAAATTTATCTTTCACAAAAAGGTTCACTGGAGCTAAAGTGTAATCTAAAGTGCAGCACTACTCATTGTACGCACTGGGGATCTAGAAAAGTGGCATTCTGAGATGAACATCCTAACTTTTTCAGCTTTATTTTGTCATTTATCCAATAAATTGTTCCTATTTTGGCTCAGTAAAGAAAATAGTGAAAAGCATGTACTAGCAGATCTGAAGTTCAATCTCCATTTCCAGATAGAGCTAGGAGAGACCCCTCTCAAAAAGTTTAGAAAGGAGCTGCCAGTTTTGTCTTATTGAGCTGGACTTACCAGTATTATAAAAGGTAGAAAGTTTACAAGGGAATCTCTAATAGCTCCTGAGGTAGGTGCCTATTAGTATATCATTTCACCTCTTCCCTATTGCTGGCGTAGTACAGGAAGGCTCCACCTTTTGATGCCCAATTATCTGATGACTTGCTCTTTTGATTCTTCCAAATTAAGGACAAGTTCCATCAATTTTACGGGGATTCTGCTGTTTCATTGGTTCTTCTTGCCTATGGAAGGTTGCTTGGAATCATTTGCATGTGCACACTGCTTGCAAGGTAAGCTCCGAGGGGGAAAAGGGCATAAACTGGCTGAGAGACTTTGCAAGCAGCTCATGTGCACACTGTCCCAAGCGAGCCTCTCTAAGTCCTTCATGCTCACTACAGTACAGTATATGGGTTCTGCTTTTCAGCCAATTCTGTTTTCTGACAGTGCTCTAGTCCCTAACCTGTTACGTAAGTGGGGGAATCCTGTAGACATTTCCTATTGGCACCTTAATCCAATATATGAAAAAAATGATTTAGCAGCCTGGGATGGTAGAAGTGGAGACAGGAGAATCTGACAACTTTGCTTTCTTTCACATTCAGAGGGTTTTTTGTTTTGTTTCTTTGGTTTTTTGGTTAAGGCTCTCATATGCTTTTTTGCTTGAATATATCTGCAAACTTGTTTAAATTCTTATTGAAACTGAACTGCCAACTATCTCCAAATTGAACAGACACATCAATTCTCAGCTCATGTCATATCTGTAGGCCATTTAAATATTAAACATGGGGGGCCAATTTGAAAAACAAATGTGTCAATTGTAATTCAGTACTACAAACATGATTGGATGTACAGGGATAGAAACTGAGGATACTGAAAGCTAAACCCTGGGGCTGATAAGTGAAAGAATTGTCCTACATATTTCCAATTCTTTCCATCCAAAATATGATGGGGGAGGGATTTTTAGTAAGCTCTAATAAAAAACCAACAATATTGTATATAATGATGGCCTTTTGGACTTGACAACTAGCCTTCCTTTGTGAGATGAATGAGGTGTTTTCATAGCGATAGCAATAGCAGTTACATTTCTATACTGCTTATCAGTGCAAACCACTCCCTTAGCGGCTTACAGTGTGTTTAGCTAATGGCCCCCAACAAGCTGGGTACTCATTTTACTGACCTACGGAAGGATGGATGGCTGAGTCAATCTGGAGCCCTGCAGGATTGAACTCACAACGTTGTGGCTGCAGTACTGGCATTTAACCACTGTGACACCAGGGCTCTACAGCATCATAATGAATTAGCTGATTAATTAAATGATATCTTGTAATTCCTTGGATTTTGAATTTCTTTCCAGTTTTGTAGCACAGTGCCCAAGAAAAGAGTTTCCTATCAATACAGTTCATATTTGTTGGAGTTAGGGGCTCAGGATGCTGCAAAATGGAAAAACTGCACATATCAAAATATATGTGTGTCTCGGTAAGAAGGGGGCTGAGACATGGTGGCAAGAGTGGGCACCCAGGATCCAAATCTGGTCAGGGAAAGGAGAGGGCAAAGGGGTGGGTCAGAAGGTGGCCCTATACTCTCTTTCTCCCTCCCTCTCTCTCTCTTGTCCATCTCCTTCCTTGGGTGTGGGAGGCATCAAGGAAGGGTTTGAGAAATTGGGTTGCGAGCTGTCCTCTGTTGGCCAGGCAGTTGGCTGATGATGGAGAAGGATTAGAGGTGAGTTTTTAAAGGGCTTTACAGCCTATACTGTTTGAGGTGTTGTGGGGCAGGGGTTGGAGAAATCCATGAATGTTAAAGTTGCAACTGCAGTTGACCCTATACAGAATATGAAACAAACTCTGTGATACTAAGCTTGCTGATAGAGTTGAAGAATATGGATTTGCTTACCTACTGCTTTCAGAGATGCATACTTGTTAAGTTCCTTTCCTGGTGGCTGCTGTTCATATGGATTTGTAATCTGTCCCATGCTTGGGTATGAATGTGGATGGGTCAACTGAGGGAGAAGAGGTGATATTGGCACCACATTATTCATCTGTGTTGCATCTGCAGGAAAGAAACAGAAGAGAAAAATCATTTCATTGGAAACACAATTAATTTGAATTATGTCATTCTAGGATCTGGGGAAGCCTCTGTGGGTAGATTTCTATATACATGTGCCTCCTTCCTCCTGACAGTCATGGACAGTGGGAACTAGTCAGGAGAGAACAAGTGCCTTTGTAGCTGCAGTAATTCAGTGCCCTATGAGGCAGGCCAGGGCACATGAGCACTCCTTCACTCTCACAGGCTTCCAACATTCTAGTTCTCCCAATGCAGGCAAGCCACACCAAAACTTGGAAAAATTGTTTTGGAAGTACATCTCCCAGCACCTTCTCCTTGTGGAATCAGCCACAGAAAAGGTTTACTACAGTGGTTCTTAAACTTTTTTTTACTGGGGACCCCCTGCAAATATAATTTTTGCCATGGTCCCCCAAGACTTAATACAAGATTTCGATATTTAGATTAAGATTTAAATATTAAAATATTTATTTATTTATTTAAGGCTTCTGAGATTAGGATCCAAATCCCTGCTCAGACACAGGGTGTCCCTGGGCAAGTCATATTCTCTCAGCCTTCAAAGAAGGCAGCAGCAAACCCCATTTGAATAAATCTTGCCAAAAAAACCACAAATGCTTGTGATAAGTTTATTTTAGGGTTCCCGTAAGTTTATTTTAGGGTTCCCAGAAGTGACTTGAAGATACAACAACAAAGTGCCACTAACTGGGAGAGGGTCATTCTAGCCATCATGCCTCTCCCCTTTGCAAACTGACTTTATGGCCACTCTAAGGAGAACCTATCATGAGGGTTTTCTTAACAAGATTTGTTGCATCTGCCTTTCTCTGAGGCTTAGACAATGTGACTTGTCTGAGCTAACAAAACAGTGGCTTTCTATGACTAAGTGGGGATTCAAACCCTGGTCTCCAGAGTCATAGCTTGCGCATACACACACGCCTGCCACTGTGTCCCTTTCGTCAGGGATTCAGCAGTGGATGTATGTGTGTGCATGGCCAAATCGATCCTTTCTTTGCAAACAGGGGACTATTTTCACTCTGCACCCACAATCCCCCCGCCGGCTGCCATGTTTCTATGGTGGCTGCTGCTGGTGTCCAGATGCAGGACTTTGTGGACCCCCTGTGAGGGCTCTGTGAATTGCCAGGGGTCCCCAGACCCCAGGTTAAGAACCACTGGTTTAGTAGACAGCTGTTTAGTAGACAACTTTTGTTTTACTCCCTCTTGTAACAAAAAATCTCTTAATCCTATTGCAGACTCACTGTGATACAAGAGGTTATAGATAGACTAAGAATGACCCAAACAAAGTAACCATGAAATGCATATCCTCCAATATCCATGTGTGATGTAGAGCTAAATTGCAATGTTACTAGTAAGTTACAGGTAGTGTTGTGTTCAGCTTGAAGCAGTTACTTATATCTTTGCTCTAGATAACACTCTCTCACCCTCACTAGCTCATTCTCCATAGATAAATAAAGGTCAGAGACACACTGATCTGGCTTGTCTCTGAAATAAGCTGACATGGTGTCAGAAGTCTAACCTCACACCTTCAAAGAATTGCTTGCCACCGTTTTAGTCCAAGAAAGCTTTTTTAAAAAAACCCTCTCAGAATGGCCTGACTGTAAGGATACACTTACTTATTTCTGCATAGTTACAAAAATCCACAAGAAACCTCAAGAAGTTGAGGTTAGTTCTCTTGTCCATCCCATGGGGAAAGAATCTGTCTCTATTTTCAAATCCTTTACTTTTACTGAGGGGAATCATAACAATTTGACATGCTTTGATGAGTAACTTATCCCCAAACGCAATGTAATTTATGAAAGCACTTGTGTCTACTGGAGTGTTCAGAGCTATAGGGAGTCACTGGAATCCATCATGAGAGCCTGTATGAGAAGCCAGAAAACTGTGATTTTCGAGAGTAAGGAAGTATACTATAAAGTTTGTCCCAGGGGGAGGGGGAAAAAAGGGGAGAAGAAAGAGTGGGCTGAGCGTCCAGTTAAGTGGTTGGTGAATCATTCCACTTTTATGAGGCTAGGCCATCCCTCTGAGAAACATTGGCAAATCACAAATCTCTTTGGGAATGCACTAAAGGATCTCATGATGAAAAGATCAGATGCAGCCTTTCTAATGAAAAGCTTTGTCTTTGTCTGCACATCCAGGGCAAAGGAAAGACTCCCAAATCCTACAAATTGAATTGAAAGAGGGAGATTTACCACTGTATCTATTGGAAATATACTTTTGTGTTCAGAAACTGGGACATGGGACAGAACTTTCATTTATCCACTAGCACCCACTCCATCCTTCCAACTGTCTGGATTTGACATGAAACTTTCCAATTAATCCTCTGCTGTCATATTTTTTCAGGTGCTTTTAAAAATGTATTTCTTTCTCCTCTTCCCACTTTTTCCTTTATTTTCAGCTTACTCCAACTGCTGCAGACTGGGCTCAAAATGCAAAAATAGTTTGCACTTAATTAGCAGCAGAAGAGGACAGGAGCAGACGGACTCTTGCCCTTCCCCATAGGCTCAGACCAAAGCAAACTGCTGTAACCTCTCCATATATTCTTTCCCAAGCATAACTTTTGTCATCTTGACCACACTTCAATGTTGCTTGACCAAACATGTCCTATTTATGATCTAGAAATGTCAGAGGGCATGTCATTCTTACCAGGTTTGCTCCATGGGGAATTTTCTCCCCATTTGCCTTTGCTTTCCCAGACCTGTTTCCCCAACCCACCAAATAACAATTTATTACCACTCTGTGGGCCAGCCTGGGACTGGCCACTTGGATTGCTTTTTATACCTGAAAAGTCTCATTTCCCCCTTCAGTTTTGTAAAACTTCATATAACAAATAAATTCAGATGTGAAATTTGGTACTGCATCAGTCACAACTCTACTTTCTTCTTACAGCCTTTAGATTCAAAGGTAGTGGTGCTTCTGTCATGAAAGATTGGACAGAACCTGTAGTCCAAAGAAAATGCTGTGTGATGTAAATTGTCAAGTGCACCTGTGAAAAGCCATGACTCTAGCTGTGTCATGCTGAGTCAGGCTGATGGGCAATCAGGGGAGAAAGTTGCATTAGATATGGGGAGAATGCAAAGGTAGATCAGGATTGCATCAGCTATGTGTCTGTATAAGTGTAGCCAAGTACTAGTCAACATTGCACATGGTGCCTGAATGTGTATGCCGGAGGCTCTGCCAGAAAGAGCAAGCTGAGGAATGCTGGAACACCTTCTGGACATTCTTGTAAATGTGTGTATATTGTAACTCAAGAATAAACTGCCTCCTTGATGGAAGATAACAAGTGGTGTGGGTGAGTTTTTCCTAGCTACAGTGCATTGCTGCTAATACTAAACTCTGCTGGGCACGCTCCAAGCTGTGCAAGCACTCTGCTATTTGGACTTTTTGTGCACTTGACTCTGGTACAGCTTTTTGGCTGGAGCTCAGTGGTTGGGAGGGAGGTGCATAGCTCCCAGCATCCCCAATCTTCCCGGACAGTTTCAACTTGGTATTATTTTAAGACCATCTTTTTCTAGAGCTTTTAATGTGATCAATAAGGGTCACATCTATATAGAGATGTCTTGCCATGATGATACCCTATTTCTATTTTGGAATGTTGGGAAGGCATTTTTAGTAGACTATTTTAGGGGGTACTAATGAACAATGTACTTTTCAATGCATAACAGTAAAAGCAGAATTTAATGGAGTGTGAATTTTTTAATACCTCCAGTCTCAGGGCAAGTAGACTGACAGTACAGATTTTCTTGCAGTAGCTGGTATGCAAGCGAGCAAAAATATTCACCAGAAAAATATATGGTCTGCACTGCACTACACTGCACTACATTGTTAATGCAATGTTAGTAGCTATGTTACACTGCAGTTTAAGTTGCTGTAATTTTATATGCCAAACTTGGCCAATTCTACATATAGAGTCAATTATTTGCAAACTAAGCAAAACAGGCAGTAAACTTCTCTTTCTGCTTTTCTTCCCCTCCTCCTTTTAAAAATAGCCTGGTAAGACAGAAATACAGTGTAGTACAGAAATGGCCAAAATCTTTTTATATACTTTGTGGATGTGAGCTGTCAAAGAAGATGGCCACATAGGTCACTTCCACACTACAGTGTTATACTGCTATTATTCCACTTTCAACATTCTATGGAATTCTGGGATTTGCAGTTTACTGGGGCCAAAGAGCTCTTTGGACGAGAATTCTAAATGCCCCTCCTTAAACTGCAAATGCCAGGATTCCATAGAATGTGGAAAGTGGAGTAATAGCAGTATAACAGTGTAGTGCAGAAATGGTCATAGTCTGGCTGCTCTGCTAACTCACTGCCCTCTTTGAAATAAAAACAAAACAAAACAAATTCCTATTTAGTTAGTTCTAGCTCTTCATAAACAGCTACTACACCTAGGCTTGAGGACAGGATTTCTGAGAATATGCCACAGGTCCCCCTTGGCAAGAACAAAGATTCTTCTTCGTGGTCTCTGTGAATCACACAAATGGGTTTACGCACCTGCACGAAACAGCATTCAGAACCTTCTCGAAGCCTAGGAGTAGGTATTTTGGCAGTTGAACCCTCCCCCATCCTCCTAGGGAATATAAGGCCCCTCCCTGTATAACGGTCAGTTCCTTTTCTTCTGCTGTGGTAGCAGCCTCAAAGGAGCCTTCCTCTAGCTTTCAGATTGATTTAACGTTTTTTTTAAAAAACAAGATTTGACTAAATATTTATGTTTTTCTTGGCATTTTGGTGGTTGTTTCTAATATTCAACTTCCCTTTTCACCTACTGGTTTGGCTTCCATTTAATTGGTTGAGGAGTTGTACAGCAACTACCTCTTTCGAAAGTTGTTTGTCATGTGGAGGAAAAATCCCAGATAAGGATGGCCATTCTAAATGCCTCCTTTGCTTGGAAGGGGGTCTTAACATCAGTTCTTGTGGACACTGTCAACTACTTACCTTACTTACAAGTTAGATGAAATACAGCAACTTGTTACTGGCTTTTTTGTGGGAGAAGACTATAAAGCTCTCCCATTCCAGGCCCATTCATCATTCTCTTCCTCCAAAATCGACATGATACTACGAGTTCGAGATGAGGTACCATCAGGAAAGGGACTGAGAGTAAACATCAGTCTCCTACTTTGCCGAAAAGGAAATTGCATGATTCCTCACAGGAGGAATCATTGCTGAAAACATAAAAGGAAGGAACAAACAAACTTGTTCTTCGTCGGGAGCGACAGAGAATCTTCCTCTTGTTAAAACTGAGGAAGCTATACCTCCTTCTCTACGATCCCTCAGAATTTTCCTGTGGGTAGCCTCGGCAGCAGTCTTTAAAATCTGCTTTTTGTGCAGAGGCAAGATCTTGGTTATTGATGGACTTGCATGCCTACCTGCCTCTCAAAGGGTCACATTGCATGATCTTGCTGTCATCATCAACTCCCGCACACGAGGCGTAACAGAGCAGCCACTTCAGGCTTTGCTCTAGTAAAACCAGTGTCTTTGATAACACCATTCTGGTCAGGTCCTTCCCCACCGCATCTGTAACAGCGGTACTTCCAAGGCAATTTATGGCACCGAGGGGGCTTGTTCACTGCTTCTTCAACAGCAGTGCACCCAAGGTGATTTCTGGTACCGACAGCAATCCACAGAATGGCTGAGTCTCGAAGGACCATTCGCCATCAGCTCCCTTACCGATCGGTACCGTCAGTCTAAGTAGACGGTTTGTCATCGGTCCCGTCCATGGTTTCTACCTTTGAAGGTGTTGCCATTCTCATAGAGGCAGTCTCCAGTCAACCCCTCTACCATCATGGTATTGTCAATGTCGAGGAGATGATACTATCGACTCTTGACATCAACAGTGATGTGTACTACCATGATATCTAGGCTTGATGCCTAGGCTTGGTACCTAGGCTTCATATCTAGTTTTCATACCTAAGCTTGATACCTGCAGTTGGTATCTATTCTGAGTGCCTGAGCTTGGTGCATTATCAACACTACCATATGGTCAATTCTTGATGGTATGATACTGTACTACAATGATACCTGACATTGGTGCCTGGGCTGGGTACCTAGGCTGGATACCTGGACTCTTGATACTTAGGCTCGATACCAACACTTGATGCCTAGGCTGGATACCTGGGTGTGATACCTAGACTGGATATGTATGCTTGAAACTTAGACTCTCTACCTAGGCTAGTGAATCTCCATCACGTGTTGGTCCTCTAGATGTTGCTGGCATCACCTTCCGACACATCAGTATCAGAGACTTAGATTTCAACCTCAGAACATGACATTGTTTTTCTGTTTCATCTTGATAACGATGGTGGCTTTTCCTCCCTTCGGTATCGAGATTGTCTATGTAACCAGTACAAGTCATGTGTACAGGGAGACAATTCCCTAAAGTTAATCAAAGGACATGAGGTTACTATCTTGGAAAACTGTTTTTCTAGTAGCTATAACTTTGGCAAGAACAACTAGTGAACTGGCAGCTCTAAGACTCTTGATAACTAGGCTGGAATCTTAATACCTAAGCTGGATACCTATATTGCATACCTGAGCTCGGTGCCTGAGCCCAGTTTCTGGACTCGGTATCTAGGCTCAATACCTAGGTTTGATATGTAGGCTCGGTACCTAGACTGGTGCCTACGCTTGATACCTAGGCATGGTACCTACGCTTGATAGCGTGATAACTGAAGCCCCTGTCAGAGCTGCTGATGACGAGCAGCAGCTGTTGGTCCCTGTGGCTCTGGCTGGAGATGAGTCCTGCAGCTCAAAAGCTCCCCTGCTGCCATGGACCAAGCAGGTGCGGACGTTCCTCTGCCTGCTCCTTTAGAGCAACAGGGATATGATTCTGTGCCTGCTCCTTTGGAGCAACAGGGATCCGATTCTGAAGAGGGTCTGGAGCCTGGTTCAACAAGCCCGCAATCAAGGTGGAGACTCAAGAGGGCTGCGCAAAGGGAGGCTTCCTTGGCTAAGTTTAAGAAGTGGTGACCAGACACACCTGTGCCTGGGGCCATATAACTGCCTGCCTGGAAGCTTCCCTTTGCTTGTGGCAAACTTCTTACAAGCTCTCCTCTTGCCTGTACCTCAGCTCCCAGCACCTGGTTCCTGATACCTTGAATCGGTCTCTGGACTCTTGATCCATGGCTTTGGAACTCTGACTACAGCTTTGCTTGGCGCTCTGGTAAATGAACTTCCTTAAGTGCTTGCTTGTCTCCTTCCAGCTGGACTTTGCTGGCTCTCCCACTCTCTTCTCTGGGCTGGCTCGTCACCCAGGTCTCTGACCTTGAACAGACCTATGCTTGGTACTCTAAGCTCTACTTATCTTTTGATTCAGCTAGCCTGTTCAACAGTACTACTGATGATAAATTGGAACAAGGAGAGTGTTGAGCTGTTGCCTACATGACAACAAAGGCAAACAACTCCTCAACAACACTCCTCAAAAGTTACCATCTGCAAGATTAAAAAAAAAAAGGATAACAGGATCAACCTAAGCGTAGAGTTTTAACATGAAAGGACGATACCTTTCCAAACAGATTCCTATCACTGATTTATTTATATATCGACATCGAGTATGGTTCCAACATCAAACCAGAGTTGATACCAATATGCTCCTGCTTAAAACATTCTTGACATCCTGGTGTCAAAAAAGACGGTGGCCCTCATCCTATACTGGATCTCAGAGGTGTCAACCATTATATACAGAGGAAACTGTTTCGAATGGTAACCTTGATATCTGATGATGCCTATGTTGGATAGATTTTAGCTTCTTAATAGTTTATCAGGCTTATTGATTCAGACTCCTCCTCTTTGGTATAAGTATAGTACCAGGGGTATTCACCAAATGCTTGTCAGCGATGGCAGCTTACTTGCAACGGAAAGGTATCATCCTGTTTCCGTATATTGATAACTAGCTCATCATAGCATCATCTGAAAAGTAAATTAAATAATAATAATAATAATAATAATAACAACAATAATTTAACATAAAATAATTGGTTTGCACTACTTTCTGCAAATGTTCAAAGGTCAGCATATGATGCTTCCCTAGAGACCAGACCAACTGAGTATCCACTTCGATACCGTCCTCCATTCTGACATTCAGTCTCTATGGTTGATGGTATGGAACTGCCAGGATGGCTGAGCGATCAGGGCCCAACGCCACGGAGCTTTCGGTCGCGAGTTCAAGGCCTGGTCAGTTTTTTCCCCTATTGAAGTAAAGGAATTCACATGTCCAACATGGGGAATTCTTTTGGCTGCACCCAAACCTTTGACGTCAAGATTGTATGCATATAAATGGGAGAAATTTTTGTGCTTATCTACGAGACAATGATATTGACCAACGGACCTGCAGTACCATGGATATCTTCTTGTTCCTCGCCTTGTTGGTATCTGACAGGTTATCATTCCCATCAACACTGTGTTATGCGGCAGCAATTTCCTGGCATTTACAACAAGAAGTAAGACCATCCTTGTGACCATCCTTATGATTAACACACTTTTACAAAGTTATAAGCATTTGAGCCTTCCAGTCCAACCTCCTGTACCAGGTTGGGACTTGAACTTCTTGATAATGCGACTGACTCACAGGCCATTTGAACTTGTGGTAAAGTATGACATTAACTTGAAGAAGATTCTCTACTCTGCAGTTCATCTACCAGGGACAGAAAACTTTCAGGCAGGTGCACTCAACAGAACACCTTTGTCTTGCCACAGATGAAGGCTGAATGAGATTGGAATAAGTAACATATTCCTCCAATGGACAATACTGTGTTGGATCTATCTGAAAACAAAAGACAACAAGCTGTACTGTTCCTGACAAAAAACAGAAGACAAAGAAAAAAGAGGAGGTTGAAGGACTCTTCACATGAAGAACCATCAAAGAAATCAAAAAGAGTAGAGCAGCCTAGTCTTCCTGCTTCAATTCGATCCCATCTCCAACGGTACCAAGTACTGTGGCAGGGAATGCATGTTGCATGACTGCCCAAGATGTGAATAGAGACACGGTACCATCTAGCAAGATTGAAGAAGTCAGTGTGGCTTCTGAAAGGGAGATCATGGATTCCTCATCTATCCTTTCTGTGGGATCCATAACACATAGCTGAGAGTCGAGATCCCCTGAGGTTAGAGAGTGGAGATCCTGGCAATGTGAGTTTGTCAAACTAACTCCTCCGACAAGGTGTCGATGAAGGACACCACCCTTGCCTCCAAGGTCTCATGGCAGGCGCTCACATTCTGGTACAAAGTCACTTCAACTTTCAAGAAAATAAAAAAAAAGAAAGAAAGAAAGAAAAACCAAATGATTTTGGCTGTTCACAAACCTCCCACGTCTAAATGGTTTGCCTACAATGGAGAAGTCTTGTTCCCACTTAAAGGAACTTTAAGTAGGAACAAGACTTTAAGTTCCTACTTTAAGTTCCTACTTTAAAGGAACTTAAAGGAAATTGCTTTCCAATTATGCAGTAGTGTGCATATATTGTTTTTTGCAGAAGATCTATCTTGTTGGTAGGTAAAGTGTTATTTGTCAGCATTTTTCTGGTATCTTCAGCAACAAGGAAAACTTTCTAGTTTTATGGACCCTACAGTTAAGAGTTTTCCTCTAAGTTATAAACATTTACACCTACAACTACCAGTACCAGGGTGGGTTTTTGAATGTAGTACTGTTACAACTTATGCATAAATCCTTTAAATCACTGACAAACTGTGATTTCTGATTGTTCTCTTTGGAGATTTTATTTTTCTAGTGGCAAAAACCTATGCTAAGAGAGTCAGCAAACTATGTGCATTTAGAATGGATGCACAATACTTGTGTTTGCACAAAGGGAAGTTGTTTTTAAGGCCAGATATTACTCTGCAACATAAGGTGGAGTCAAAATTTCATTGAACCAGGACATTGTACTACCTGCACATATGGAAAACCCAGTAGCTGATTTGGAGAAAAGATTGCATTGCCTTCATGCTAGACAAGCATTACTGTTTTTTATGGAGAACACAATGCTTCCATTAGTAGAACAAAAAGGTTGCTTGTTTTTTATTGTGTTCCAAAACAGTGGGAATCTGGTTTGTCACAGAAAGGAATAAATAAATAAAAAAATACTTTCCAGTTTCTGCAAGAGCCCATTCGACAAGCTCTATGGTGGCATCAGTTGTTTTCTTTCCATGGTGTGCAACTACATATGCAAAGCTGATCAACGGTCACAACCAATGACATATATTTCTCTTTATAGATAACAGAGCAAGAAATGATGCAGCATTTGGAAGAACAGTTTTATTTTGTTCCGTGGTGAAAAAAAAACCATCAAAAATTGAAAATGAATGCAGAAATGAATCCTTGGCATAAATATATTTTAATTTATTGGCACGGTGAAGATACTGCTACAGTTTATTGAAACAAACACACACACACACACACACACACACACACACAATAAAGGACAAAAAATAATTGAAAATGTAAGTTTTGATATATATGATGACAGTAAAAAGAATTTTAGGCATGACATTCCCTCCTCCAAACAGGACAGTTTGCTAGTCTCCCATTTGTGTGATTCACAGAGACCACAAGAAGAAGGACAGGTTGCTTACCTGTAACTGTGTTTCTTTGAGTGGTCTTCTGTAAAGTCACACAACCCCACCCATCCTCCTCACATTATGTCCTGCTGGATGTTGGTTCCCATGCTGCTACTTCTAGTGGCAAAGGAACTGACTATTATATTACCTAGGAGGATGGGGGAGGGTTCAACTGCGAAAATGCCTACTCCTACGCTTTGAGAAGGTTCTGAATACTGTTTTGTGCAGGGGCGTAAACCCATTTGTGTGACTTCACAGAAGACCACTCGAAGAAACACAGTTACAGGTAAGCAACCTGTCTTTAAACCTCTCTAACAAAACCTGTCTACTTTAACAATGCAAATGGAATGGACAAATATAGGATGAGGGACACGTGGCTGGATAACAGTATGTGTGAAAGATCTAGGAGTCTTGGTAGATCACAAACTGAACATTAGTCAGCAGTGTGACATGGCAACCAAGAAAGCCAATGCAATTCTTGGTTGCATCAATAGGAGTATGGTGTCTAGATCGAGGGAGGTAATGGTACCACTCTATTTTGCATTAGTTAGACCTCATTTGGAATACTCTGTCCAGTTCTAAGCACTCAATTCAAGAAGGATATCGACAAGCTGTAGTGTGCCCAGAGGAAGGTAACCAAAATGGTGGTCTGGAAGCCATAACCTATGAGAAGCGGTTTAGGGAACTGGGTATGTTTAGTCTGCAGAAGAGAAAGTTAAGAGGGGACATGATAGCCATGTTTAAATATTTGAAAGGAGGTCACATCGAGGAGGGAGCAGGCTTGTTTTCCACTGCTCCAGAGACTAGGACAAGGAGCAATGGATTCAAGCTGCAGCAAAGGAGATTCCACATGAACCTCAGGAAGAATTTCCTGATTGTCAGAGCTGTCCAGCAGTGGAATATGCTCCCTCAGAGTGTGGTGGAGTCTCCTTCTTCTGAGGTTTTTAAGCAGAGTCTGGATGGCCATCTGTTGGGAGTGCTTTGATGTGTGTTTCTGCATGGCAGGGGGTTGGACTGGCTGGCCCCTGTGGTCTCTTCTAGCTCAATGATTCTATGATTCCATTCTGAAATAAATTCTTCATCAGAAATTCCCTTCGGTTTGGCAGACAATTTATCCATCTCTACAATTGACACCAGCCTATTAAACCATTCAGTCATTGATGGGATATCAGTTTTCTTCCAATACGTTGCGCAGACAAGTCTTGCAGGCAGCAGTATATATTGAAGCAGTTTCTGATGTTTTTTTAAATCAATTTTAACATCACCACTCCAAATTCCTAGCAAAAATAATTCAGGTATCTTAACCATTTGGCATTTCAAAATTCTTTGAATCGTATTTTATATGTCCGTCCAAAACTTCTTAGCTTTTCCACAAGTCCACCAAATATGATATAAAGTTCCAGTATGTTCTTAACATTTCCAACGTCTGTCATGTCTTTACACATTTTTGACAATCTTTCCGGTATGAGATACAGCGCATCATCATCATCTATACAGATTTTCTTTGAAGATCATAGCAAAGTATATTTTCAGTTTCTTTTCCAAAGTCTTTCCTATTGACTCACAGATATATTAAGACCAAAGTTATTGGCTCAATTAATCATATATTCCTTAACCTGTTTTTCTTCCATGTCTATTTCAACAAAAACTTATATAATTTGGTAATCAAATTATTATCGTCAGTTGTTCTTTTCAAAATCTTTATTCTTTTTAATCCTCCATAACTTCTTAAATAGTACTGACTGTGTGAAAGCCATTGCAAGGTAAAATTTTCTTCTTGTAACTGTTGCAAAGATTTCATTTCAAAATCTCTATCCAACCTCTCTAATAAGTCTTTATATGTCAGCCAACATTCATCTGCTCTCATTTTGGTTCTGTAAAAAGCTTCTTGCGGCAAAATCCAGAAAAATATTTTTGTAGACAGTCTAGCTTTCTATCTATTCCAAAGTCTTAACGTGGCACGTCTAATACAGTGATTGTTAAAGGCCACACTGACCTTACCTTTGTCATACCATAAATACATGTACCATCCAAACTTTAAATCATGACCTTCTAGGTTCAATTTATTGTCTTTCAATGTTGTCCATTTTTTAATCCAAGTAAAGGCTGATGCTGCAAAATAAATCTTCAAATTTGGCAATCCAAGACCACCTCTTTCTTTTGCATCCTTTAACACTTTAAGTCTTACTCTAGGTTTCTTGCCTCCCCACACAAATCTTGATAAATCTTTTTGCCACATTTTGAATGCTGTTTTCTTTGTTATTATTGGAATCATTTGGAAAAGAAATAACATCTTTATTGCTGAAATCCTTCTTAGTAATGACAGATTCAGTTTTTTGCCACTTCTCCAGGTCATTCTTAATCTCCTTCCATGTCTTCACATAGTTATTTTCATACAACTGATTGGTATTTCCAGTTAAATAAATTCCAAGATATTTAACTTTCTTTTCAATGGTAAATCTGGTTTTCTTCTGAAATTCATCTTTATCATGAGCATTCATGTTTTTCACCAATACTTTGGTCTTATCCTTATTTATCTTCAATCCCTCATATTTTCCAACTTTGTTTACTGTTTTTTGCAATTTCAATGTTGGGTCTAATGGTTCTTGTAACATAATCACATGATCATCTGCAAACGCTGTTAGTTTAAATTCTGCTTTTCTAATCTTGATTCCTTTAATTTCACGAAATGAAATGAAATCAGTAAGGTTTAATAGTGTGAATCTATTTTTGTATTATCACTAAATTCTACAGGAATGTACTTCAGTTTGTATTTTGGCACAATGATCCATTTCAGTGTTCTTGTTTATTAGCTTCACTCTACTGGTATTGTTGTTGCAGACAGAATGGAGTTTCTCCATCTTCTACTTCCAATTATATAGTCTATTTGATTCCTATTACTAGGCATCAGGTAACATCCATGTATACTGCCATCTGTTTGGTTGCCTGAAGAATGTTTGCAATGAACAAACTGTTGGCTTCACAAAATTCAATCAGTAATTCTCCTTCATTTCTTGAACCTAGGTCAAATTCTCCAAGAATGTTTGGTTCTGTTCTGTTTCCTAGTTTTGAGTTCCAATTGCCTATGATTACCAACATGACATGCCTTGGTGTATGATCAATTTCTTCTTGGACTACTGTGCAAAATCTTTCAATTTCTTCTTCCTTTGCCTCTGTAGCTGGGGCACAAACTTGGACTGTGGTTATATTTATGGGTTCTCCTTGAAATCTTATTGATATGACTAGAACAAACTTTGCATTATATTCCTTGACATTTTTGCTAGATCCCCTCCTCGCTATTAAGACCACCCCATTTCTTCTTAGATTTTCCTTTCCTGAGCAAAACATTGTGTAATTACCCAACTGAAAATGTCCCATTCCTCTCCACTTTAGCCTGCTCAAACAAAGTATTGCTATGTTTATACGTTACATTTCTTGTTTGAAATGTCTGGCTTCATATGATTCATACTTCTCACATTCCATCTTCGAATTTTCTTTCATTTCTGAGTATGTTAACAGCTGGACAACATTTCTGCTGGAATCCAGTTTCATCACTAGCCATAGCAGTGTTTGTACTTCTCTGCTCTTCCACAGTAGCCTTCCAAATGGCACTCTCATCTTCTGGCACTATCTCCTGTTTTATTTTGGATTGTCTCATCATACAGTTTTCAAGGTAAAAGCTTCAAAAGTGATTTACCATTGCCTTCTTCTGCACAGTACTAACAAGTGTTAGCTATGATGTGCCGCTGTTGTCTCTGAGAGATCTCACCAGTGTCTTCCCAGTAGCGGTTTGGCACGTTTAGTCTGGCTCCTCAGCCAAAGCCTGTGTGGCATGGGAGACCCTACCAGCAGCATTGCTACCATCAGCACAGCTTCTTTCCTCACAGAACCACACAATCCCACCACCACAGAAAGGTAGTGCCATGGTGGAAGGAAAAAAAAACCTATTCATAAATGATACTATTATCTACTCAAACTGCACAAAATTAATAATGATCTGTCAACAGTATGCTGGAAGGTTGTGGTAAAATAGGAGATTGGCAATACATTTGGTTAATGTGCCCAAAAATAGCTTCTAGGAAAAAAATATGTTAGGTCAAAAAATACATTACAGTGAAGCACTGCTGTTGATTTCTACAACTGAAAACGAAAATGAAAGACTGCCAAATAAAGACCGTATAGCATTCCTGTTAAATGCTACAACATTAGAAATAATGAGCTCATAGAAAATGTTAGAGCAGTGCTTCTTAATCTGGGGTCTGGAGACACCCGATGGTCCATGGAGCCCTCACGGGGGGTCCACAAAGCCCTGCTGCTGGACACCAGCAGCAGCAGCAGCCATAGGGATTGTGGGTGCTGAAAGTGGTCTCTTGTTTGGAAATGAGGGATCAGTTTAGCCATACACACATACTCCCACTACTGAATCCCTGTGAACACAGTGGGGTTTTTTTAAAGCAAGATTTATTCAGAGGGGGTTTGCCATTGCTTTCTTCTGAGGCTGAGTGAATTTGACATACCCAAGGTCACCCACCATCTGAGCAGAGATTTGAATCCTAGTTTCCAGAAGCCTCAAACAAACAAACAAACAAATATTTGAAATTTTAAATAAATATTTGAATATTTAAATCATAATCTAAATATCTAAATCTTGAATTAAGTCTTGGAGGACCGGGCAAATATTTTTGCAGGGGGTCCCCAGTAAAGGAATATTAAGAACCACTGTGTTAGAGGATTTCTATGGATAAATATTGTGGGTAAATACTGTGTGGTCTAGCACTATAAGAAAAGTTAACATGTAAAATTAGATTAGCAAGAGGAGAAATAAAAAAGATAACTTTGAAGAAATTAAGAAGCCCTTTATTATCTATGTTACTTCTATGAACTCTGCATTTAACCCAAGTGTATTTTGAATGTTAAAAATAAAATACAAACCATTTGTCAATATTGTGAAGATGAATTAAATTTACAGTGACAGATAGTGGTATATATTTGGCTTATTAACTAAGATTGGGGGGTTGGAGAAAGGGAATGATGGAATCAATGGAATTAAATATTATAATATATGTATTTGAGGAATTTATTGTGGGCAATGAGAATATGTGTGTTGTCAAAATAGATCAGATACAGTGCTATGTCAAATGGAGGTTTATCTATTCTTAACCATAACCATTATTTTAAATCTTTACAGCTCATTTAGCGTATAAGACATGACAATGAGTGGAATTAGAAATGCTGGATAATGCTCCTTAGCTTGAAGCAGTTCATTTCTCACTCTGAATAAGACTAGCCTGGGACAGATAGTTAATATGTTTGCAAAAGATTTGTGGTTGATTAGAAAGACATTAGCTTCATCCATCTCCTTGTTTCATCCATCTGCCATTGCAAGGCCCAGTGCCCTGGCATGATGACAAGATAAAAAGAAATACAGGAGATTGAAAGACAAAGAAATACTGGTCCAGAGGGAAAATGTTCACTCTGGATCAGTTGAACAGACTGTATATTAAATTCTCATAGGTACAACAAGCCCATGTTATTAATTTTCACCAATAATGTTTATAGACAACATGAAAATGTCAAAAGAGTTAGTATTAATGCATTTTAATTATAAACTATGTTGTGAAGCTTACAAAAAAGCAAACCAACTCAAAAAACTATAATATTTTACATGCACAAAATAGTTGCGTAAACTAAATAACATTGACTAGGAAGTCATCCTACAATAATGATTTGAACTGTTAATGAAATCTAATGTGCTGTGATTTTCTGCAAACTTGGGGGGAAATGTTAATTTGAAATTCCTGCAAATATATTACTTCCAAAAGCCATGATTACTAAAATTGGTCTTCTCTACGAAATACTGACACCCATAGGGTGTTAGTGTATGGGTGTCAGCACACACATCTGATTTTCCTGGCACAATACTCAAAATTATCTCCAAACCTAACAGTGCAGCGGCTTCTTAAGAGAAAGATTATACTCTGCTTGGCAAGGGACCTTAAAATGACAGAGAGAACTATATCTTGAAGGAAGTGACACTTTTTAAAATGCTAATGGAGGAAAAAATAGTGCAATTCTACCTCTGTTTCAAGTCCCTTTGAAAGAAAAAGTGAGGCTGCACTATTTGCTCCAACTGTCCCTTAAGAACACCTTAAGGTCAAGTCAAATAGTTATCAGTATTATGTTGCTGGATTTGGCAATTTTTTTCTGCACAGCCAACATAGCTACTTCCTAACAACATTATTGAATAATAGTTGTGTTATGATTTTACAGTGTGAAAAGTACTTTATATAATCATCTATTGTATTGTTCACATGAGCTTAAAACTGCAAAAATAAGATGCATTGATAAGGAGAGAGCTGCGCACACACGTACAAACACAGAGTAAAAGAACATATATTCAAGGAGGAGAGATACAGTAATAATAGGAGATAATAGGAGATAATAGGAGATTTCAATTACTCAGATATATGCTGGCAGTCAAACTCTGCCAAGACAGCAAGACCCAGCAAGTTTCTTGCTTGTCTTGCAGACAACTTCATGGTCCAGAAGGTGGAAGAGGCCACAAGGGGATCAAATATTCTAGATCTGATCCTGACCAACAGGGATGACCTTGTTAATGAGGTAGAAGTGGTTGGATCTTTAGGGGGGAGTGACCTGCCCTATTGGAATTTGGCATTCAGTGGGAAGGAGAAGATAAGGGTAGCCAAATACTCATCTTAGATTTTAAAAAAGTGGACTTCTGTAAACTTAGGGAGCTGCTGGCTGGAATTCCGTGGTCAAGAATAGTGAAAGAGAAAGGAGTTCAGGAGGCATGGGAGTTCCTTATAAAGGAGATATTGAAGGCACAGTCTAAAACTGTGCCAATAAGGAGGAAAAATGGAAGGCATCTGAGGAAACCAGAATGGTTGACTAAAGAACTCTCAGCTGAGCTAAGTGTTAAGAGAAACATGTATAGGAAATGGAAGAAGGGAGAAACCACCAAAGAAGAGTTTAAGCATGTGGCCCGGAGATGTAGAGAGAAGGTCAGAAAGGCTAAAGCACAGAACAAACTTAGGCTGGCCAGAGACATTAAAAACAATAAAAAGGGCTTTTTTAAATACGTCCGCAGGAAAAGGAAAAAGAAGGAGATGATAGGGTCGCTGCACAGAGAAGATGGAGAATTACTCACGGGGGGAAGGGAAAAGGCAGAACTACTTAACACCTTCTTTGCCTCAGTTTTTTCCCAGAAGGATACAAGCACTCAACCTGGCGGTTGGGGAGCAGGTGAGGAAGCAGGGGAAATGAGGCACATAATAGGTAGACAGGTGGTACAGGAATACCTGTCCACACTGGATGAATTCAAGTCTCCAGGGTCAGATGAATTGCATCCTAGGATATTAAAAGAGCTGGCAGAGGTCATTTCGGAACCGCTTGCTATAATCTTTGAGAAATCTTGGAGGACAGGAGAAGTTCCAGCAGACTGGAAGAGAGCAAATGTTGTCCCCATCTTCAAGAAGGGAAAAAAAGAGGACCCAAATAATTATCGCCCAGTCAGCCTGACATCAGTACACGGAAAGATCCTGGAGCAGATCATTAAGCAGTCAGTTTCTAATCGCTTAGAAAGCAAGGCGGTAATCACGAGAAGTCAACATGGATTTCTCAAAAATAAGTCATGCCAGACTAATCGTATCTCTTTTTATGATAGAGTTACTAGCTTGATAGATGAAGGGAATGCTGTGGATGTAGCATATCTCAATTTCAGTAAGGCCTTTGACAAAGTTCCCCATGACATTCTTGCAAAAGAAGCTAGTAAAATGTGGGCTGGACAGGGCTACTGTTAGTTGGATTTGTAATTGGTTGACCTACCGAACCCAAAGAGTGATCACGAATGGCTGCTTCTCATCCTGGAGAGAAGTGACTAGCGGGGTGCCACAGGGTTCTGTCCTGGGCCCAGTTCTGTTCAATATTTTTATCAACGACTTGGATGAAGGAATAGAGGGCATGCTCATCAAATTTGCAGATGACACCAAATTGGGAGGGGTTGCTAACACGCCTGAGGACAGGATCAAAATTCAAAATGACCTGGATAGATTGGAGAGCTGGGCCAAGGCTAACAAAATGAAATTCAACAGAGAGAAGTGTAAGGTCCTACACTTAGGTAGAAAAAATGGAATACAGAAATATAGGATGGGGGACAAGTGGCTGGATAGCAGTACTTGTGAAAGGGATCTAGGAGTCTTCATAGACCACAAGCTGAACATGAGTCAGCAGTGTGATGCGGCAGCCAAAAAAGCCAATGCAATTCTCGGCTGCATCAATAGTATGGTGTCTAGATTGAGGGAGGTACTGGTACCACTTTACTCTGCTTTGGTTAGACCTCATCTTGAATACTGTGTCCAGTTCTGGGCACCCCAATTCAAGAAGGACATGGTCAAGCTGGAGCAAGTCCAGAGAAGGGTGACCAAAATGGTGAGAGGCCTGGAAGACATGCCCTATGAGGATAGACTTAGAGAGCTGGGTATGTTTAGTCTGCAGAAGAGAAGGTTGAGAGGGGACATGATAGCCATGTTTAAATATTTGAAGGGATGCCATGTAGAGGAAGGAGAGGGCTTGTTTTCTGCTGCTCCAGAGACCAGGACAAGGAGCAATGGATTCAAGCTGCAGGAAAGGAGATTCCACCTGAACCTCAGGAAGAACTTCCTGACAGTCAGGGCTGTCTGGCAGTGGAATATGCTGCCTGGGAGTGTAGTGGAATCTCCTTCCTTGGAGGTTTTTAAGCAGAGGCTGGATGGCCATCTGTCAGGAATGCTTTGAGGGTGTTCCTGCATAGCAGGGGGTTGGACTGGATGGCCTGTGTGGTCTCTTCCAACTCTACATTTCTATGATTCTATGATTCTATGATATGTGCAGAATCAATAATGTGAATTTAATGAAAAATTATCTCGTTAGATTTAATAATTGACCAATTCTTTACTTATATATTTTTAATTAATATCTTTAAACATCACTTTATAAAAGGAAGTACTTGACACCATATCACATAGATTTAGTTGTGGTTCTGCAAGAGTTAGCTGTGGCTAGAGTTACCTACGATGCCATTCCAACCACGGTACTATTTTTCCATGGTGGTGGGACTGGGTGCTTCTGTGAGGCAGGAGACTATGCTGATGGTAGCACTGCTTGTGGTAAGGTCTCCCATATCAGACAGACTTTTGCTACTGGGCAGCAGCAGTAATAATGGTGACACTGGCAGTGGATTTCTCAGAGACAGTGGCCATGCTACCATAGCTCACATTTGTTAGTACCGTACAGAAGGTGGCCCTGGTAAACTACTTTTGAATGTCTTTTATCATGAAAAACCTAAGATGAGATAACCCAAAATGAAGCAATCGATTCCAGAAGATGAGATTCCCAGGTTTGAAGGTACTCAACAAGCTATTGATGAAGAGCAGAAGACAAGCATGACTAGTACTCTGTCTAACTGGACTCAAGCTAAAAGGATATTTAGCTGCTGACATGCTCAAAGATGAAAGTAAAGTCAAACTTTACAGTACATAGAAATATGTAATGTGAGAAGGATGAATGAGAGGAAACAATGTAAAAACAATTAGAGGAGACAGTGTAAAAACAAGAAATGGAATGTATAAATCTTACAGTACTTGGGGTGAGTGCACTTAGCTGGCCAGGTAACAGCTGGTGGAAAAGTAGGAGGACCAAAGGTGGGTTTTTAAAGGGCTGTGTAGCCTGATCAGAGTTGCTAAGATGGAAGTTTCCCCTGGAAAAGAAGCACCTGAGGAGGAGGGGAAGGGTTGGAGAAACTTGTAAATAATCAAATGTCTGAAACCGGTAAATGTGGAGGGACAACTGTATGTTCATGTCTAGCAAACTAGGGATGTATTTTAATAAGTATTTGGTACAAGTTTCTCACTGCATCAGAAGGCCATGCCAATTTTGTGGTGATGAGAAGCATAGTCAGATGGCAACATTGTAACAGTGAATGCCAAAATCTAGCATCAGCTGAAATCACAGAGTTTTTCTGGGAGACAGAAAGAAGCTAAAAAAGTTAGCAGAATACGTCAAAAATGTTAGCATAGAGGAAATTTGCAAACGTCATCCTAAAGCTTCTCTTACAATGTTATTTATTATTAGAATCATAGACCCATAGAGTTTGGAAAGACCACAGGAGCCATCTAGTCCAATCCCCTACCATGCCACACATCAAAACACTCCCAACAGATGACCATCCAGCCTCTGTTTAAAAACCTCCAAAGAAGGAGACTCCACCACACTCTGAGGCAACTGAACAGCTCTGACCATCAGGAAGTGCTTCCTGAGGTTTAGGTGGAATCTCTTTTCCTGTAGTTTGAATCGATTGCTCCTTGTCCTAGTCTCTGGAGCAGTGGGAAACAAACCTGTCCCCTTTTTGATATGACATCATTTCAACTATTTAAGCATGGCTATCATGTTCACTCTTAACCTTCTCGTCTGCAGACTAAACAGATCCAGCTCCCTAAGCTGCTTCTTGTTAGGCATGGCTTCCAGAAACTTCACCATTTTGGTCACCCTCCTCTGGACAGGCTCCAGTTTGTCAATATCCTTCTTGAAATGAGGTGCCCAGAACTGGACACAGTATTCCAGATGAGGTCTGACCAAAGCAGAACAAAGTGGTACTATTATTCTCCTTGATCTAGACACTATACTTTTATTGATGCAACCAAGAATTGTGTTGGCTTTCTTGGCTGCTGCATCACACTGCTGACTCATGTTCAGCTTGTGGTCTACTAAGACCCCTGGATCCCTTTCACACATACTGTTGTCCAGCCAGGTGTCTCCTATCCTATATTTGTGCATTTCATTCTTTCTGCCTAAGTGTAGGACCTTACTCTTTCTCTCTGTAGAAATGCATTTTGTTAGCTTCGGCCCAGCTCTCCATTTTGTTAAGATCATTTTGAATTTTTATCCTGTCCTTTGGAGTATTATCAACCTCTCCCACTTTGGTCTCATCTTCAAATTTGATGAGCATGCCCTCTATTCCTTCATCCAAGTCATTGATAAAGATGTTGAATAGTACTGGGCCCAGAACAGAACCCCTTGGATCTCACTAGTCACTTCTCTCCAAGATGAATAAAAGCCATTGGTGAGCATCCTTTGGGTTCAGTCAGTCAACCAATTACAAATCCACTCAACAGTTGCACTGTCTAGCCCACATTTTAATTGCTTCTTTGCAAGAATATCATGGGAAACTTTGTCAAAGGCCTTACTGAAATGAAGATATGCTACATCTATTGGATTCCCTTCATCTAACAAGCTTGTAACTCTATCATAGAAAAAGATAAGATTAGTCTGATATGACTTATTTTTGAGAAACCCATGTTGACTTTTGGTGATCACTGCATTGCTTTCTAAGTAATTACAAACTGTCTGTTTAATGGTCTGCTCTAGGATCTTTCCAGTATTGATGTCAGCCTGACTGGGGCAGTAATTGTTCAGGTTCCCTTTTTTCTCCTCTTTGAGGATGCAGACAACATTTGCCCTCCTCCCGTCTACTGGGTCTTCTCCTGTTCTCCAAAAATTTCAAAAGTTTATTACCAGTGATTCTGAAATTAGTTCTTCCAGTTCTTTTAATATTCTTGGATGTAGTTCATCTGGCCCTGGAGTCCTGGATTTATTTAGAGTAGCCAGGTATTCCCATACTATTTCTCTACCTACTCTGTGCTATATTTCCCCCACTTCCCCACCTGCTCTTCACCACCCAGGTTGAGTACTTTTTCCTTTGCGAGGAAAACTGAGGCAAAGAAGGTGTTGAGTAGTTCTGCCTTTTCTCTGCTCCATTTTAGTACTTTAGTCATCTTCTCTGTGCAGTGAGCCCATCATTTCCTTGTTTTTCCTTTTTCTGTGGACATATCTAAAAACCCTTTTTATTGGTTTTAATCTCCCTGGCAAGCCTGAGTTCATTCTGTGTTTTAGCTTTTCTGACCTTCCCCCTACATATCATGGCTATTTGTTTAAATTCCTCTTTGGTGATCCCCATTCTTCTATTTCTTGTACATGTTTCTTTTAACACTTTGCTCGGTTGAAAGTTCTTTAATCAACCATTCTCATTTCTTTAGACACTTCTCATTTTTCCTCGGTATTGAAACAGTTTTAAATTGCACCTTCAGTATCTCACTTTTAAGAAATCCCCATCCATCATGAGCTGCCTTCTCTTTCAGTATTCTTTACCACAGAATTTCAGCCAGTAGTTTCCTAAGTTTACAGAAATCAGCTTTTTAAAAGCCTAGAACGCATTTCTGGTTACACTTGGCTTCCTCTTCTCACTGAATAACAAATGCGAATAGAGCATGTTCACTCCTACATAAGGATCCCACCACTTCCACCCCATTAACAAGGTCATCCCTGTTGGTTAGGCTCAGATCTAAAACAGTTGATCCCTTTGTTGCCTCTTCCACCTTCTGGACCATGAAACTGTCTGCAAGGCAAGTGAGGAATTTGTTGGACCTCATGCTCTTGGCAGAATTTGACTGCCAGCATATATCAGAATAGTTGAAATTGCCCATTGCTATTGCATCTCTCTTTTTTGAATGTGCTCCAGGAAGGCATCATCCAAGTCCTCAGTCTGACTTGGTGGTCTCTCATAGACCCCCCACAATGACATCCCTATTGTTTCTTGACCTCTTAATTCTTACCCAGATGCTCTCAACCTATCTAACTGGATTTAAGTCATGGATCTCTTGATAGGTGTAAATATCTTGCCAAGAAAACATCCTCCTTTCTTGTTTGGTCTATTTCTCCAAATTATACCCCCCAATTACTACATTTCAGTCACGAGATTCATCCCATCAGATTTCAGTGATACCTATTACATCATATATTATATTCATTTTGTTGTATTAAGAGTTCCAGTTCATCTTATTTATTTCCCATGCTCTGTGTAGACATTTAAGACCAGGTGCCCTTCCTGCAAACCCTTTACCAAAGTTGCTTTTCCTCCCACTGTTGGTCTTTAGTGCTCCTTGGCCTGCACTTTCTATAATATTTGAGCTTTTCTCCCCAGCACTTCCTGAATTCCTGTCCTGAATACTACTGTCTCCCTCCCTGCCAGAACTCAGTTTAAAGCTCTCCTGATCCAATCTGTGAAACTCTTAGCAAAAACATTCCTGCCAATAGCTGTGGGTGCACCCCATCCCTTGCCAGAAGACCATCTTTGTGAAAATGCAGACCATGATTCAAAAAGCCAAATTGTTTCTGGACGTACCACTTACAGAGTCAGTTTTTCACCTCCAATACTCCTCTCTCCCTTTGTGGGCCATGTCCTTCAACAGGGAGGAAATGAAATTACAATCTGTGCACCAAGGTCCTTCAGCTTCCTACTTGTCACCTCATAATCCTTTATGATATCCTGAAAGCTGTGCCTTGAAATGTCATTGGTTCCTACATGAACCAAAAGGAAGGGATAATGGTCAGTAGGCTTGACCAGTCTTGTCAGCCTCTCTTAGAATCATAGATTTGGAAGAGACCACAGAGACAACCAGTCCAACCCCCCTGCCGTGCAGGAACCCACATTAAAGCACTTGTTATCTCACTGGAAAAACCCTATCCTGGGGTCTACAATTTTGATATTAAAATATGATTCAATGTGCCTGAGAGGTCACCCAGATGGGCACGTAGGCAGCAGTGGCCAAAGGATCGAAAACCAGGTCAGGCCAGTAAAATCCCCAGTCACGAAGCCCCAGGAGACCTCAAGATGTGTAAACCCACAATAAACAAAGGGTCCTCAGCCCTGAGAAGCCGACTTGAGGGGATTAGCATGTTTGCCCCAAGTTGAGCAAATATTCCATCAGGAGAGGACCATTTACATTAAGTCACACCACAAACTAACACAGCCGAAGATCCTGAGACTTTGGCAACACCTTGCAATCCCATTACTCAAAGAAATTTGCCATGGTAGAGTTTCATTATCGCTCCAACACGCATTGTTCTCCCCAGGAAAGGATTACTCCTCCAAGTACTTTTTCTCCTACAAATAGTCCCAGTTTTTGAGTGGTTCTTTGGATCACTCCCAGTCACCCCAGCAGACCGTTGCTCCGTCCGTTGAGTGATACCCTCAGCCCTCTCCGTGCTGAGCCCCACTTCTCCGCTGCCTTCCTGCACCCAGGACTTCAGGAAAAGGTGCAATATTACCCCAACTGTACCCCTATCCAATTTCCTCTCTTTTGTTTCTTGATAGCTCTTGGGTGTGTGTGTGCATGAGTGAGTTGGTGCATGAGACTTTTATTCAATAAAATCATTTTTTGGACATTCTTGTTTGGTTTTTGGCTTGGCCTGACGCCATAAAAACTGGGTAAAAAGATCCCACTCGGTTACCCTGCCTCTCACATTGCTATTGCTTGTGCTCTGGCTAGTTTCCATTCCCCATCACGTGGAGCACATTGAGGTGTCCCCCAAATGACCCCGGAAATCAGGGTAACACATTCCCAACAGATGGCCATCCAGCCTCTGCTTAAAAACCTGTGAACCTCTGTTATATTGCAAATTTTGGCTGCAGAAGACACCACACTTCATAATTCATATTGTCAGGCTTGCAAATTGTTACTTCTGTTCCTCTCAGCAAGGAATCCCCAACCATCACAACTTCTCTCCTCTGAGGCTTGCAGGGGTTACTTGATGGGTAGATTCTTCCAGAGTCACCTGAACATTCTCTTCAGGCTGACACTGTTGCTTTTGCTGCTGTTCCATTTCCTCATCACTAAGGGGGACAGCTTGGAATTGATTCTGTAGCTCCAAACTCTCTGTTTGGTTCCTAGCTTTTCTACTTCTACATTTAACATTCCTCCAAGTGTCTGTCTCCTGTCTTGGGCTTCCTGTAAGTGCTTGGTGCATTTTTGCTGTTGCTTGATTGTATTGCTTTTATTATATTTTAACATATAGTATAAACTATTTTATATAATATACCATTTGAACTGTGTGTTTTATGTAGCTTATTCATCAACTTGAGCTCCCATGGGAATAGTGAATAAATAACTGTCAGTCTAGTTATATATACCATGGAGAGGGTATCATTTTGTTCTGTGCCTCCAGCAGATAAAATCTTGGGCTGGCCTTACATTCAGAACACAGAATTCTGGACTGGAAGAAGAGATAGTGTGTATTGTTATAAAGAAACTTCTTGTCATTACCATCATCATTGTTATTTTTATTGTTATAAATATTATTTTTAAAAATGGGATGGTGTGATGTTAAGACCCAATATTTAATTCATTCTTAAAATCACCACTCTCTTCTCTTTTGGCCTTTAAAATTCTTCTCTGCAATCAGAAATGTGAACATTTCCAATTATTGATGAAAATGACCCCCTTAATAGGGGAAAGCATAAGGGCTTTATGATCATAAAGCAATATTTCCTTAATTAATACCATAGAGAATTCTTTTCAAAATCGTAATGGTTTCTTAATGCTAAACTGTCTTTAATACTATGGTAAAATATGTTAATATTAATCTGATTTGTTGGAGGAAAAGATCAAAAAAGCAATCTTTTACCTGTCATTCAATGTCGTGCGATTTCCAATGATGCTATTATCTCTATTTAGTCAGTATGAGAACATTTGACTTATTTATTAATTGCACCAATATGTAAAAAGGATTATTTTCACCTACAATTTTTGCACATGACAACAGCATAAACACAGAAAGGCAGAATTTTTATTAGAAAGGATCTGAGAATTCATCTAGCCCAACTCCTTGTTCAGTGCAGGATCTCCAATGCAAGATATACATCTAACATCCCTGACAGCTTCTGTTTGAATGTATCTAGCCCAGTGGTTCTCAACCTGTGGGTCCCCAGATGTTTGTGGACTTCAGCTCCCAGAAGCCCTGAGCACTGACCATAGTGGCTGGGGCTTCTGGGTGCTGAAGTCCACAAACATCTGGGGACCCACAGGTTGAGAACCACTGAGCCTTTGGCCCTTTCTGCATGACGACACTCTTCCTCATAGTTGTGCTGCAAATCTGAGTCCAGAAGGGAGAGGGTCAGCAACGCTCCCATCTGCACCTGCTCGCTCCCTGCAGAAGGGAGCAGGATAGCCCCACCCCTTCCTTCTGCAGCACAGCTGGGCACTTTCCATTGCGGCACTGGGGCATGAAGCACTGCAATCACGCAGCTGCAGCTTCTGCACAACTGTAAGTACAGGAGTACCATGCAATGGGAGGTGTGAAATGGATTTTTTTCCATTTTTCAAATATTGCACAAGTGTGACGCTTCACGATGGGATGGCAGTGGGACAGCAATGATATCGTGCAGAAACAAGGCCTGCAGACTGCTGCTATCCCATTGCAGAAGCAGTTCAGTGACGTCATGTGGACGTCGCTTTTGTAAGGACATGTCTAATGAAGGAAATACTTGCTCACTCCTGTGCAGGTAAGAGAACAGTTCCTGTAACTGAATCTATTTTGAAAAAGCACAAATGGATTTATGAATGAACCAAAGGCTGGAAAAATTACTCTTAATATTGGAGTATATATTTCAGAAAAATACAGCAATTAAAGTCCTGAGTCTATTGGCTGAGCCCAAATATAGATCCACTGAATCTGTTAAATGGTGAACAGATCCAATTGAGTCAATGGGTCCACTTTAGCTGGGATTGCCCATGGGTTTTTAGGCCACAATTTTAGATTTGTGATCTAAATTTGTAATGACATCATTGTGGATACATAGCAGCAGTGGAAGCCATGCAACTCACAGGCAGCTTGTTTTCCTCCCTGCAAAAGCACAGTCTTAAATGCTGTCCCTCAGAAAAGTATACGCTAAGGACAGACTTTAGTCTGTGTGTGGCAGGGGGATGAGTCATATTCGAAACACATCATAAGTCCATGCTCTACAATCAGTGTCCCTTCCCTAATCCTAGGAGATTATTAGGGAAATCAATTGAATGGCTCAGATTAACCAATGGACCCAGAATTTCCATAGTATGCAAAACACACATTATAGTACTACCTAGAGGCATCAATCCACTTCATCCTCAGCAGGTTTTAAGCACTATGTAATTAAAAATATCTGTTTGTAGAAGAGAGACCTCTTCACTGAAACTCTGTCACTCTCCAGACATTCAGGGATTAATGTTTGAACTAGGGAGTCTTTGCTATATATTGTTTCAATACTATGAAAAGTTTCTTTTTTAAAAGATATTGCATTTATTAAAAATATATAAATAATATACAAATAGGATGGTTTGAATAATGTTCCTTAAAATCAATGACAGATCACATCTAAGCAACATATTAAAAAAATACAAAAGAAGAAAAACACTCTCTAGTTTTTAGATGATACATAGAATCTTACAGTTAGCTTATTTATAATCCTATAGATTTTAAATATCTTTTAGATGTAACATTGTCGTTAATCATGCTTTTAGTCCTGTATCCCTTTTAACTTCCTTTTCCAAGAATAAAGGAGATATAATATTTGTTACAGAGCTCTCTGTATCAGTCAGAGTTTTCTGATACTTATATATGTATAACCACGCTTATCATGATATACCAGTTTGTATGTCAATAGAATCCTACTGTCTAGAAAAAAAGAACTGTAAATTAATACTATTAATAAGAATTGTAAACCACATATAATAAATATTTAACTTTCTCTAGTCAAATTTTGTTAAATCTATTTTTTTCTGGGTATTTTACCAGTCTCTCATAAAATCAGTCATAGTTCACACACTATGCAGAAAAGCCAGTTGCGAGTTTACTCCATGCTGCTTCCTACAGAGGTGAGATTAAATTCCAAATATCTTGACCTTGATTGGTTGAATTGTAAGATAATATTTCTGTCAGTCTATCTAGTTCTGCAGTTTCAACGAGTTTCATTAGCCCTCAATTGATGGTGTCACTGAGTTCTTCCATCTCTGTGATAGCGTAATTCTAGTTGTGGTTATCACGAATAACAATACTTTTTCTGTTTGTTTGTTTTCTTCAGTAATTTTAATTGGGAAGAACTATCTAACATGTTCAACAGATAAATCTTTGGACATAGTGGAAATTGGACTTTTAGGACTTATGGATGTGCTTCCAGAATCTTTTTATCAAAGGGCATCTCCACCAAATGTGAAATAAGGTTCCTGTTTCTCTACATTTCCAGCAAGCGGTGTTCTTATTGTTTGTCATTTTTGCAACCTGCAACGGGGATAGATGACATCTGTATAACAATTTGTAATAGTTTTCTCTTAGTTTGGAAGGTTTCATGACTTTCAGAGTGTTATTCCAGGAATTTTCCCATTGGTCTAAATCTATATGAGATCCCAAGTCTTTTGCCTATCTAATCATATTGCCCTTTATTAGGTCTTTCTCTTGGTTGAGTCTTAGTAGCAGTTTATAGATTTTCCCTGTTTTATTGTTAACATTATTCGGTAAGATTTTATCGAATGCTGTAGTTTTATATTCAATGCCGTGGAGAATTTTTCTAATAGCTGTCTGCGGAGAAGCCAATGGGTGTTTTATCCTTATTTTAGTAGTTCTTCTTTGGATTTAGGCTCAGCTGAGTCATCTTTTATCTTTAAAAGATTGTAATAGGTTATCCATCTATTCCAGCTTGGCATTTCATGTCTATAAAAAGCTTCATGGACTGATGTCCATAATGGAATTTTTGGATAAAGAAATGATGTGTATTTTCTCCAAAATCTTAATAAAGTTTTTCTTAAGAAATCATTTGAAAAGTCTTTGTTAATCTTAGCTTTATCATATCTGATGTAGGCATGCCAGCTGAAGGATAGGTTTGATTCTTCCACCTGTAATAATCTTTTCTTTTTCAAAAGGATCCATTCTATAAGCCAATTTAAACAGTTTGCATGGTAGTATAGTCTTAAATATGGGAGGACCATGCCTCCTCTCTCTTTGGCATCTTTTAAGAATTGTAGTTTTAGTCTACATTTTTTACTTTCCAAATAAATTTTCTCAATTCTTTGTCCCATTCTTGAAATGGTTTATCATTTACATTAATTGGCAAATTCTGAAATAAGAAATTCATTTTGGGTAAAATATTCATCTTTATGGCCTCTATTCTGCCCAATAGTGAGAGGTCAAGTTTTCCCACCTTTGTAATTCCTTTGATATTTTCTCCAAACTATTTTATAATTGTTATCAAACAGGTCTGTATTGTTCTTCATGATATGAATGCCTAGGTATTTGACTTTTTTTTGTTAAGGGTGAAGTTAGTAATTGCGTCAATCTTTTTCTCCTCCAGTCATGTCAGATTTTTTGTTAGCAGTTGTGTTTTTTCTTTGTTAACTTTAAACCCTGAAGCTTCTCTAAACTCTTTCAATATTTCAAGTAGTCTATCAGTACTAGGTCTTTGATTTTCTGATATTATGACTATATCGTCAGCAAAGGCCAGGGTTTTGTAAGTTTCTGTCTTTATCTTGACACCGTTAATATGTTGGTCTTCCCGGATTTTTTATTAATACAGTTCTTATCACTATTAAGAACAGTATTGGGGAGAGAGGGCAACCTTGTCTGGTTCCTTTATTTACATTTATGGTCTTTGTTTTTTCTTCATTGACAGCTATTTGTGCCTCTTGTCTTGAATACATAGCTTGAGCCCATCTTATGAAGTTTTCACCCATCTCTATCTTCCTGAAGACGTTGAACTTATATGACCAGTTTACATTACCAAAAGCTTTCTCCACGTCCAGAAAGGCTATTATAAGTTTCTTCTCGTTATGTATATGGAAGTGTTCAATAATGTTCAGTAGCAAGTGGATGTTATTCCTCATATGTCTTTTAGTAGGAAACCTTTCTGGTCTTCATGGATCCAGGATTGTAACACTTCCTTTAATCTTTCCACTAGGACAGTTGTTAAGTATTTTATAATCTACATTTAATAGCGAAACTGGTCTAAAATTCTTCGGTTTAAGTATATCATTACCTTCTTTGGGGATTAAAGTAATATTTGCTTGGCGCCAAGAATGTGGTAGATTCTTATATGTTGTCTCGTTGACTATTTCTTGTAGTGGCACGATCAATTGCTCCGTGAAGGTTTAGTGGAAAAGAGATGTAAAACCATCTGGACCAGGTGCTTTCCCATCTTTCAATTTCTTTATCACATTAATGATCTCCATCTTTGTAATTGGTTTGTTCCGGTCAGTTTTTTGTTATTCTGTCAATTTTTGTAAATTTATTTTATCTAGATAATTGTGAGTTTGTTTATCCATCACTGGTGTCTCCCTAAATAATTTGGTGTAGTATTTGGCAAATGTTTCCTTGATCTTATTTTGCTGTCGGTTTCTCCTTCTTTAATTCTTGTGATCAGTCACTTTTCTCTTTCTTTTTTCAATCTTTGAGAGAACCATTTAGCAGGTTTATTGGCGTTTTCAAAGTGTCTTTGTTTCATACATTTAAGCTTTCTCTCCATTTCATATGTTGTTTGCATATCTAGTTGTTTTGTAGTACCTTTATCTCCGTGATAATTTTGCTATTTTTTGGGTTTAATTGGAGTTCTTTTTTCTTAATCTCTTCTAGGATTTCTTTCTCCTTTATCTTTTTCTGTCATTTTAGTTGGGTATCTTATTGGATAAAAAACCCCTCTCATCACCACTTTGGCGGTATCCGATACAATATGGTTTGGAGTCTCTTCTCTCATATCAGTGATGGAAAAGTTCTAAAGTTCTTGTTTTACTTTGGAGACTATTTTGTCATTATGTAGGAGATAATCTTTTAATTTCCAAGTATAATTTGTTTTTCTTTTTTCTAACGCTAATGCAACAGCATTATGATCTGATATTGACTTCAGGAGTACTTCCATTTCCTTTATATTTTTATTTAGGGTCTTAGATATGAAAAACATGTTTATACAAGAACATGAGCAATGAACATCTGAGTAGAAGATGAATTCTTTCGCATTTCCATATAGATATCTCCAAGTATCATCTATTGATAAATTATGCATCATCTCTAGAAATGATTTAGGTAGATGGGATTTATTACTCCATTCCAGTCTCCCATTAGGATTATTTGTTGATAGTCGTAGTCCAGAATTTTGAGTTGAAGTTTTTCGTAAAAGTCCCTCTTGTTATCCAAACGGCTGTATATGCTAATCAGCAGTATTTTAGATTGCTGAAACTCAATCTCCATGGCCAAAATTTGACCTTCTGTAACTTTGAATATTTCTTTTGGGTTGTAGTTTTTCTGAACATATAATGTTATGCCTTTTTTTCTTATCAGTAATGATGAAAAATCTTGTCCTAATCTGGGATTCTGTATGTATTTAATGTCCTTGGTTCGTATTTGTATCTCTTGTATACAAGTGATGTCTGGTTTATATTTCTGGAGGTAGTGAAAGACTTTTTTCCTTTTGGGTAGTGAGTTTATCCCTTTGATATTCTAAGAAATAATTTTCAGTCCCATATTGTTTATTTATTTATCTAGTAATCTTCAGGGTTTTTTTTATTCTTGTTCTTGATCCTGATCTGACTCCGATTTTGTCTCTTCTTCTTCTTCTTCCTGTTCAATGTTGCTCTCTTGGTCAATGTTTTCTTCTTGCAGAAGTCTTTGTCTCATTTCTCCTACTTCTATCTTTCACGACTCTATATCTTGTCCACCAGAAGCCATCAAAATACTCTCTTGGAAGGGTATTTTAGGTGTAATTTCTTCTCTTCCATGCTGCCTAGATCTTCTCTATGCCTCTTAAGAAAATCTTTGGCTTTCATTACTGAGTTTATCACATATCGTTTTTGGTGAAATGTAACTATTACTCCTTCATATCTTTCCTAGCTATATGGCACTCCTTTTTTTTGTAAGAGCTGCATTATGAACTCGTATTCTTTTCATTTCTTTAGTATCTGTGAGGGAACATCCTTGAAGACCTTAGTCTCTTTTCCTTCTATTTTTAGCATGTTAGTGTAACTCTGTTGTATAAATAGGTCCTTTACTCGGTCTCTGACAAAATAAACCACAGTGTCACATGGAGCATTTCTTTTCTTAGCTATCAGGGAATTGACACTAAGGATCTTATCAATTTCTGAGTCAATTTGATTTGTTGACTATCAATAAATTCTTCCAGAGCTGGTATTAAATGTGAATATAGGTTTTCTTTTGGAATTTCTTCGATTCTCTGATTTTTATACATTTATCTCAATATTTTAGTTCTGTACAGGTATTTTTAATTTGTTCTTGTTCAATTGACTGTTCCATATCTTTAGCTGTCTTCTCAAGAAAGGTAGTTCTTTCTTGTATATCATCAACTCTTTTGTTTAATTTTTTCAGATCTTTGGTTATGGATTCCAGTTTAGATCCAAAACTTTCTAGCTCTTTCTTAACTTCTTTAAATTTTGTTGATAAATCTTTCATTTCCAATCTCATTTCTAATCCAATTTTCCTCATTTCATCTATTAGTCATACTGAAATTCGTTATTTCTGTTTGTCCTTAAATTTTTGAAGTCTCTGGTAATTTTGGGGGTTCTGATGATTTAGGAGTATCCAGAGAGCTTCTTCTATGAGACTGAAATTGCAGTTGTGATTGTACCAAAGCTTTCCTAGTTCTTCCAGACATGTTGTAATTGGGAAGAATTTCTCTTATCAAGATTACACTATCACTATATTTCAGATATTCAAGCAAAGAACAGAAGTGTGTGTATATATATATATATATATTATAAAGTAGCTGATTTGGTACTTTGTCTCTTCAAACACTTAGTATAGAGTTATACTAATAATATTAAGATTGTTAGCTGGTGATTCAATTCATTTGATAATAATATAAATTCAAATAACTTAATATGAACTTATTATCCTTCAGTTACAATTCACACATCACACCATTAGTTTATAAAGTAGGTAAGATAAAGTAAAATAATAAAGTGAAACAATGTAATTAAGTAGAGTAAATCAATACTATATAGGTATCAATGTATCAATCAATCAAGCATTTAGATAACCAATTAAGACACTAATGAATAATAAATAATTAGTTACTAGTCTATCACCAATATTCAATTATTAGATACTAGTTAATCAATTTAGACAGTCAAGTTCTTAATTTCTGTAAGTTTTTACCTTCTAAACATTTATCTGATGAAATTGTAAGCACAAATTAACAGACAGCTATTTAATAAATATTTCTCAATAAATAGATCAATTGATATCTTAACAAACCTTTAGCCAACCAGTCCACAGATTTTTATCAAGTTTAGATTTAGCATAAAAAAAGAATGGGTCTAATACAGACCAATTACTTAAGTTTTTTTTTTTTGAAGGTAGTGTAGCAATCACATTTAGCCATTAGGGTGTAGTATAAATTCTCATTTAAGTGTCAAGTTCCCTCTGCACTTTGTTTATTTCTTCTCCAAGTGTGTTCAGATATGGCTTATCTTTAACCTTGGACTGCAGGTGCACTCACTTTGTATCTTGATTCTGGAATCTGTTTTTAAGATGTTATAATATGAAAGAGGTCTTTAGATGAACAGTCTGATTCTAAATAGAACAAGATAAATTAAGGAATGTTCACAATGTTGACTAAATTTTGCAGCGGTCTCTCTTCTTTCACTGTCTTGCAACTAATACAGTTTTCTGTCTGCAGAAGCATTTTTCAGTCACTTTACAGTCTTTCCTATCGAAGCTAGGGATCCAAAATATGCAGTCCCTGATGATAATCCCATATAGTCCTGTAATTGCCTATGGTAGGAACTGTAACAGGACAATGGTG
This sequence comes from Iguana delicatissima, assembly GCA_948472985.1. NCBI lineage: Eukaryota > Metazoa > Chordata > Lepidosauria > Squamata > Iguanidae > Iguana > Iguana delicatissima. The sequence goes on from CAOKZL010003022.1 coordinate 52,876, forward strand.
ACTCGGTCTCCTCAGCGATATCCGTGACTGGCACAAGCAGCAGTCCGACAACCCTTCCTTCTTCTCCAGGCACTACTCGCTAGGGAATGGATCTAATGGGTCCCTCTGGGCTCCGCTTTCCAAAAGAGCAACTTCTTCAAATCTTTCTAATACCGATTTACTCAAGTAATCCAAATTAGACCAAACGATATTAATGAGCCTATCAGTTCAGTCAGTTCTAGTATATTTTCTAATTTATTTATATGCTATATAAATATGTCTGTAAATATAAGCACTGCCAGTTATTATTTTAGGATTGTATTTTGAATTGTATGTTAAGGTGTTGTTATCCTTTTTGAGGCATCTTTCCCAATGCAACTGGTAAAATATCCAGTTATCTGGTTATCTTCTGCTTGACTTGTTCTGGTTGTTCAAGACTGGTTCAATAATAAAGGGGTGCTTACTGTTCAGATGGAATTGTTGCTGTTCGAGGTTATCTTATCCTAAATTCTTGGGGTTTGATACTTGCAGCTTAAAAGTCTTAAAGTCTTTCGAAAAGCAGTGCCGAGCCTTTACCCTGAAGCAGGGGCTGTAGCGGGGTAATGGCAACTCAATCCCCTCAGCAATGTCCATGACTGGTTCAGATGAAAGTCCATCGATCTTCCCTTTCTTCCCAGACATTAGTCGCTGGAAATCGGATCTGGTGAGTCCCTTTGGGCTTCTTTTCCCAAAGAAGCAACTTCATCCCATCTCTCTTGAAAGGATGGGTACATGACTCCAATCGGAGGTGCACTTTCACAGCTATGCTAAGTGCATCCTAGCAGATCGCCATGCTGCCAGAAGTCCTCCAATACTATGAAAAGTTTCAATACTATGAAAAGTTTAATTCTATTTCAATGTTCACTTTTTGCATGTTTTTGACTGTATTTTTTTTAAAGTTGTAAGTCGCTCAATTTTGGGAGAAAAGCAGGATATAAATAAATGGGTGTGTTTATGTGCCTTCAACTCACCCGTAAACTTATGACAACCCCAAGAATTTCATAGGAGTTTCACAGGCACAGAACACTCAGAAATATTTTCTGGTTTTCCCAGATTGGCAAATTGGTTTTGCCAGTTCCTTCCTATAGCCTACAACACCTAGTATTCATTGGCAGTCTCCCATAATGGGGACTGAACTTGCTTCTTTTCCAACATCAGACAGGATCTGGTGCCAGGATCTACTGCCACATGATTCTAAATCATGGGGGAAGTCCACATGTCTCGATCAGGCTCCTTGTTTCACATCTGGTAATATCTTGAGTGCAATATCATTGAACAACAGTGACATGATGGAAGGGCAGAGACCAAGAGCACAGTTCTCTGTTTTTCCTGTCACAACCTGCCAGATTCCCATACAACCTCTGATTCATCAGATCCAAGAGAGGAGAGTCTGCCATCTTCCATTTGCTCTGATTGTGCTGGATGGTTTTGGAGCAGTCTGGCATTCTGGGCAATGATAATGCCAACTGAGGTGGTATGGGCTTCAAGAGAGATTACAGGCCAGCAGGATAGGAGTGCTGAGTCACAGGGATTACCAGACTGACTGGGCTCAATTGTCATGGGCTGTCTCCTATGCTTCTAATTGTTCAGCGATTTCTATGTGTATGTTAGGTATACTGGGTAGAGTTTGTGGGTGGGCTGCATGCTAAGTGCTGGTTGGCAACTGTCAGCATAGTTTCCATGGTTACCATTCAAAGGATTTTTTTTAATTGCTGACTTTCCCCCACTTGGCTGGTTGAAGCTCCGCCTTTCTGTAACTGTATGTGGGTTGCATTCAGCACAGCTTCAGTTGGCCTAACATCAGCTTAGCTGGGTCTTGGTCCAATTTTTGAGTTAGAATTGCACAGTGAAAAGATTAAAAAAATAAGGACCACAGATGATTTACAGTAATGAAGAAAATGAAATAGTTAAAGATTTCATATGATTTGGCTCAGTCATTAACCACAATAGAGACTGTACTCAAGAAATGAAAAGAAGATTAAGACTTGGAAAGTGTCCTATCTCAGTCAGAGCAGCACAGCCGATAATTCAAGCAAAACAAACTGAATAGCTCCCAGCTCGTTACTTACTTTTATTCAGTAAGCATAAGATCAAAAATAAAGTCCAACAGAATTCAAAGGCAAATGAGGCCAAAGTCAGTTAGGGTAATCCAGAGCCAGGCACAGAGTTCAGCAAGGCATCTAGCAAACAGAGAGGTCAGATAAGCTCTGACAACTCCTGGAGGAGAAGGACGGTAGCTATATAGGCCAGCTACCTAACGCAGCTGTTGCCTGAGTAATTGTTGCTACTTAAAAATTATCTGGGACCAATGTAGGTTCTCTTTTTGTTGTCTGTTCAGCAAAGGTAGGTACTAGTAAGTTATCTTCTGTGTCTGAAGGGGCAGGACTCTCTGCTGGAGTTGGCACTGCCCCCTGGTCTGTTTGTGGCACTGTAACCTCTTCTTGTACAGCAGGTCCTGGCATGCCCCCTGTTTCAGGCTCTGGCATGTCCCCTGTTTTAGACTCTGAGTCATAGTCCATGTTTTGGAAGCAGAGCATGACAGAAAGGCAGTGATGAAGGGACTAAATAAATTTCTCAAGTGTAAACATATGTTATGTATTGTTTCCTACCTTTGTGTTCCAGTCACCTATGATTATCAGCATGTCCTGTTTGGGTCTAAATTTCCTCTTGGACTCTGGACCCTTCCAGTTTCTTCCTCTTCTGCTTCTGTAGTGGAGTATAAACTTGGGTTATGGTTATAATGGTGGTTTTTCCCTGAAATCCTCTTGAAGTTTGTGACAGTCCCTTACTTCTCTCTTATCGGTCTGGGATTCTCAATCTGATTATGGTGCCCTTTTTTTTCCACACAGCTCTGTCTCTCCCCATGGCATCACTTTTGTTGTAAAACGGAGAGGGTTTTCAATGTCCACATAATACATTTATGGTAGTGTGTTTTTTTGTGTTACTTATCACTGTAGACAACTCAAGCCAAGTCAGTGTTCGCAAAAATAAACTGAAACATTTATTAAAGTAACAATAAGGATAAGGTAGCATGTTAAGAGTTCATATGCAGTTCAACTTAGATACATCTGTTCAGTGCACTCTTCAGACTGTATTGGCAGTTAACTCACTGCTCAGAAACAGTTCAATTATATCTTTAGACTTTCATAAAAGGCACAATTATCGTATAACAGCACTTTGGCTAGACTCTCACCAAAGAGTCAATCCCAATCCTCTCTGATCACATTGTTACCACTGTGATCTGGTCTGATCTTTGGTGAAGCAAAGATATCATTTTGATATCATAATTCGGCCCTCTGCCACCAGCCAAGTGTTTGTGAGGCCTTGCCGAACAAGCGCGAAGCTAGGCATGGATGATACTTGTTGCTCTCACCAAACAAGCCAAATACCAGATATTGCCAGTTCCACTTCAGGGGGAGACCTCCTGACACAAACACCTTGATTAAAACAAAAGGATTCTCTGCCTGAGAGAACATCCTGACGAGCTAGGCACTTAACGACCAAGCTAGCCGCATCTACATACCGGCCATACTACTGTCAATTCGGCATATAATTTAATCATGTAAATTCTGACCTTTCGGAGGCTTTGTCTCCAGCCCAAAACTTATTGTTCTCTCCCAAAACCAGACTAGCCTGCGGTCGTTCTTTCCCCTATAAAAACCCCCCGCTCTGAGAGCTCTTTGGAACTCTCACTGGACTTTGCTGAAATCACTTAAACTCTTGCTGAATCACTGGAACCGTCTGGAACTCTCGCCGGATCGCCTTGCTGCCGCTTGGCTCAGCAGATTCCCCTCGGTCTCCACGCCAGGTTTCCTCCTCTTCAATTGGTGTCTCCAGGACGTTGGACAGGTGGCGTATTGCCCATTCCCCAAATTCTCTTTTTTTCCTTTTCTAGTTAGGAGTGTGCTTGTGTTCTTATTATTTTTGTTTAATAAATACTGTTAGTATTTTGAAACTGCTTGACTCCTCACTGACCTGAATCGGTATTCATAGGATAAAAGATCCTGCTGCATTGCCCTGCCTCTTGTTAGCCAAGAGAGTGCTCCAGCTAATTTTCCCCATCTTTGCTAGGTTTGTTTGGTATTTGGGTGCCCCTCCCGGGACCCCCAATTTACAGGGTAACAACATCCTAGGGTTAATTACTCTTCTGCCTCTCACTGACTTCCACTGAGAACTAAGCAGAAATACTTTCTGACTAAGGGACTCTACCCCCTAGCCCTTTCTTGTGCTCTCACTGAAGGAATCAAAATACCCGCAGGCATTTGACTTTATATAACTTTTTCTTTCAATCACAAACCCCTCCCAAACACTGCTGGGCTAGGTTTTTCTCCTAAGGTGCAATTCTGGTTGCCTAGCAACCTGCTTCCAGACTACTTTGGCACTTCAGATAGCCACACTCCCAGAACTTTGACACTGTGTTATTTGGACAGTGTTATATTTCCTTACAGCTTTTGCTACATCCAAGGCATTTAGAAATATGTTGAAGAACACTGGTCCTAGGACAGAACCCTAAGGCACCTGCCTAGTCATTTCTTTCCAGTATGATGAGCAACCTTTGTTGAGTATATTTGGGATTCAGTCCATGAACCAGCTGCAAACCTATGTAATGGTAGCACCGTCTAGTCCCATTTTACTAGCTTGCCTGTAAGAATATCACAGACTTTTCAAAAGCCTACTGAAATCAACACATACTACATCCACATGTACTGCAAATATATGCTGGATAATGGAGCATGCCAAAGAATTACACAAGAAAATCAACTTATACTTTAAAGTAAAGCCTGTGACTGGGTAGATCATGAAAAAGTTTGTCTCACTCTTAAAGAAATGAGTATGCCAGAACATTTGACTGTCTTGATACATAACCTATACTCAGGACAAGAGACTACTGTTAGGACAGAATATGGAAAAAAGACACCACCCCTACTATTCTAGTTTTAGTAGAGCAAGGGAAAATGCTGTGTTGTTTGGACTATACTTCATGTCAGGGTTAGTGTGTCCAATTATCAGAAATTATGAAAGTTGTAATTCAAAACATCTAGAGGTTGTTTATCTCTAAACTATAGCAACAAGCTCTCAGAAAATGAACAGTACTCGATGTGTTAATTCTGTTCTGTTGTTGTTGTATACCTTCAAGTCATTTCTGACTTTTGGCAACCTTAAGGTTAATCTATCATTGTGTTTTCTGTGGCTGCAAGTGTGTGGCACACCCAAGGTAACCCAATGATTTTCCATGGCTGAGTGGGGAATTGAACACTGGTCCAATGCTAAGACAAAGGTTGTCACCCAGATAAAGAAATCTTATCAGAATAATCACAGGAGTCCAAGACTATGTATACTCACTTCGTTCAATAGACTTCACTTCTAGGTAAGAGTCAGGACCTGCCAGTTGTTGGAGTTGGCATCCTCACTGGATGAGGACTTCAGCACAGACCTTGACATCAACCAGCTTGGGGTGAAATAAGGACCCCCCCTGGAGGGAACCTCTGTTGTAAGAGACCCACACAGCTACAGTTAGAAAAGGCTAGAGTAGAATACTGCTCTTTCCCAGCTCAATGCTGGAAAGGTTAAGCTTACACATGCATATACAAAATGCACATTTTGTGCTCAAGTAGATACATAAGAGAAAACAAACAAAAAGCCTTCCTAGGAAAATGTTCCTCCGAGGCAAACTTGATTTTGCATGCTAATATGAATTTTGCAGAACAGCTGGATTATCTCTGAAGGGATTTCCCCACTGCCCAACTCAGCCATAGAGAGTTCTAATCTGATTAATTCTTCCTTAGCCCAATATGTCATTGAGTCACACTGTAATACAAATTGATCAAAATTATTAGAGAGAATGGAAATCCATTTTATGTAGCTTTACAGCATAGGAGGTGGCCATCTTGGTTGGAAATGAGAGATGTATTCTAACACAACAAAGAAGAGAAGACTGAGACACTGAGACATGATAATCATCTTTAAATATCTGTAGAAATATCATACAGAAGATAGAGCATGCTTGTGTTCTGTTACTCCAGAACATGAACCAATAGTTTCAAATTACAAATAAAGGGATTCTACTTAAACTTATTTACTGCCAGAGCTGTTTGATAGTGGAATACATTCCCTCAGAGGCAGACTGTCTGTCAAGAACTGAATCCACACATGCAAATAGTACAGTGCATAAACACTATTTATGTGGAGTGAGATACATTGTACAAAACCTCAGTGAGGAGACTGTAGTTCAAAAGCAAAAGCCCAGTACTTCAGAATCTCCGCTTTCCCTCCCCCTTTTCCAAGAGACCTTGAAGCTGTGAGAACCAAGCAGACAGAGCTTATCAGTGCATTCTTAGCCATTGTTTATCTAATGGTCTCTGGTTCCTAGGCTTCTTGGTTGCAAGCAAACTGCTTCTTATGCTAGACTATATATCCCATTACTACAATATGGCGGGAATCCCAACACTCTCCTTTAGAGGTCTTTAAACACCAAGTGAGTGGGCATCTTTCTGGAGTACTTAAGTTGTGTATTTCTGCAGGGCAGGGAGTCAGCCTAGATGGCTCCTGTGGTCCCTACTAGCTCTAAGATTCCATAATTCTAACACATCTGAAAGGCAATGGGTAGGAAAAGCTTTCCCATAACAGTCATCACTATTCTGACAACCACACTACTCTCACAAATTGATGTAGGCTGGAATAAAATATCTGGTTGAAAGTTCTGCCATTGAATATTTTGGGAGAGTGAGATTTCGTTTTCTTACTCCCACTCTCACAGTGGTATCTGCAGTGCAGTATTGATTTTACCACATACTGAAATTAATTCTGGGCAGAGTAATTAGAGTACTCATAGCTGGGACTACTCCAACATTTTCAGATACTCATTAGGTGTCTGCCATCAGGGGTGAAGAGAAAGGAGGGGTGATGTTTGCTTGCTTATTCTACTTTTTCTTTGAAACATGTTTCTGCTATTGGTAAAAATTGAAGTGATGTGGTAGATGGACCAGGTTGGGAAAGCTTTGGATACTGCAGATCTAGAGCTGCTATTTCTCCATAGAACCATAGAAATGGAAGAGGCTCTATGGACCATCAGGTCCAACCCTTTCTCCATGCAGGATTTCCAACTGGAGCATTTCCAGCATGTAGCTGTGCAGCATCTTTTTGAAGACATCCAGAAAAGGAGATCGTACCACCTCCCTACACAATTGGTTTCACTGCGCAACCACTCTCACTGTCTAGAAGTTCCTTTTAATAGTCAATTGAATCTGCCATCCTGTAACTTAAAACTGTTAGGCCCAGTTATACTCTCTGGGCCAGCAGAGACCAAGCCTGCTCTTTCTTCTTTTTTGGCATTTCTTGAGATATTTAAAGAGTAAGAACATTTCACCCCTTAGTCTTCAGTAGGCTGAACAGGCCCAGTTCCTTCAACTTCCCCTCATATGTTTTGTTCTCCATACCTCTTATCATCTTCATTCCCCTTCTCTGAATTTGCTCTTACTTGTCTATTGCCTTCTTAGAAGAGGCACTCAGAACTGAATACAGTACTCCAGATGAGGACTGAGCAGGGCAAAATATAGGGGAACAATTATTTCCCTCAACTTGGAAATCATGCTTCTATTAATGCAGGCAAAAATAGCCTTTGCCTTCTTTCCTGCAGCATGATACATGTTCAACTTATGATCAACAATAATCTCACGGTCCTTTTCACATGTTTTACTGCTGAATCAAGTATCCACCATCCTATACCTATGCATTTGGTTTCCTTGGCCTAAATGTTGAATTTTGGATTTGTCTCTGTTGAATTTCCTTTTATTAATTTCTACCCAATTTTCTAGTTTATCAAAGTCCTTTTGTTTTCTGTTCCTGTTTTCCAGTGCGTTAGCTATTCCTCCTAGTTTTGCATCATCTGCAAATTTGATGAGGTTTCTCTCCATCCCATCATGTAAATTATTGATAAAAATATTGAAGAGTGTCAGCCCCAGGACAAAACTCTACAGCAATCCACTTGAGACCTCCTTCCACCCAAACCCAGTTACAGGGTTGCCGTAAGTCAGAAATGACTTGAAAGAACACAACAACAATAACAAACTTTTGCCTTTACAGAGCAGAGTCTTAAACCAAGAGTCAAGACTCTCTAGCCCATGAGCAAAGATTTCATCTTTGGCCCACTACAGGCCCCAACTCTTTCCGCTTCCTCAGTACCTGAATAAGAAGAGAATAAGGGGGAAAACTCATGTCCACTCTGAAGAAGATTAGGAAAAATGGTGTGGAGCAGAAATGAAAATAGGAGGAGTTATGCTGAAAGTTATGAACAGCTCAAAACATTCTGCCACCTGAAGCAAAAGGCAGTTTGCAAGCATGTGCACATCCACACACACACATATAGAATCACTTCTCAAAACCCTTGAAGTAAAAATACAACAATAGTAAACTAAATATCTAATAATTTGTTTCACTTTCATGCTCTAAGTCAGCTGTTTCATTCTGCCTAATTAGACTGACTGAGACCATAGAAGATGTAAAAAATAGTTTTCATGCTTTTTTAAAGTCTACTTTTTCATGCAGGAATGTAAGGAAAAGCTTACAGTGTGTACTGTGTTGCTCAGTTAAAATCTCCATCTCAAAAAATCTCCATCTTTCTGCTTTACAAGGAGTGTATAAACCATTGGAATAATAGGCAAGATTCTTGTTTTGGATTACTACTGCATCCCTCACCATAAAAAAATCCAACTCATTCCTCACATGGATACGGAACTGCAGATATTGAGGGCTGACTATATGTTCTTTTTCAGTTGATTGTTTTTTCAGGGTAATGTTTGCCATCCAAAATTATAGAACCAGTGGAGCATGGCCAACTGCATTTGCTATCTGTTCCCGTTCCTCTGCTTTCACAAAGAAGATCAAACAAATTCAGATTGATCAGGATTCAGAACTATACTGAGTTCTCCTCTCAGTTTCATGTTCTCCCTCCATATTCATGGGTTTGATATTTGTGAATTTGATTATTAGCGAGTGCATGTGCTTCCTCCATTCTCCTCCTCCCATTCCCATGCATATTGCCCCAGTGTAAAGTATTTGTGCCAAGGCAAAATGGAAAGGAATGGAAATGAGGGAAAGCTTGTGTGAGCCTTTCCTCCCCTTCCAGAGCTCCCTCCTTTCCCTTCCCATGTAAAACAAAAGGAAAAGGAGCTGGGGGAAAGCTTGCCTGAGCCTTCCTTTCTACCCTCCAGGGCTCCCCCTGCCATTCCTGTGCATTTTGCCCTGGTGCAGAGAACTCATGTTGAGGCAAAATGGAAGGAATGGGGGGAGGAGGCTTGCACAGGTTCTCCATGCCAGGGCAAAATGCATAGGAATGGCAAAGGGAGCTTCAGAGGTGTAAAGGAAGGCTCATGCAAGCTTTTCCTCAATTTCTTCCCATTTCCTTTTGCATAAGAAGGGGAGGCAGAGAGGAGTTATTCATGCTTTTCCACTTTTGCAAGAGTTCTGTGCTGTGTACCGTCGTGAAAGTGGAAGGACAACTGTATGTATTGCTATGAGATATGTTTCAGCGTTCAAACTTTTAAGACATGACTTTGCATGGCACAGTGTGAAAAGCCCTAAGCATACTTAACTGGAGAAATCTTAAACTGTATCTTAAACTGTAAGAAGTAATCAGAAAATCTAGCTTGCATTCTAAAACAATCAAAACGGATGCAACATGCATTGCTTATTTTAATTCTAAAGGCACCTAAATGGGTGAAAATTCTGAAGAACATTAAATAATTATTCTTGCAAGAGATGCCTATAGAAAGAAATGCTGTGGTACTGCCCCAATCTGTCTGGAGTCCAATTTGCATTAAGTGGAAAGGAAAGCTTGAGGAGCTGCAATACTTTTGATATGACCTGTCCATTTAAAATTGATAAAACAAAAAGAGATCCAGCAGGAATTGTCTTAACAATAAGGTTTACTCAGCCTTCTATCCTTTCGTAGGTTGGTAAAATTAGTACCCAGCTTGTTGGGGGCAATTAGCTAAACAGTGCTTTGCACTGATAAGCTGTATAGAAATGTAACTGCTATTGCTATTAACAATAACAGGAAAAATAACTAATGAATCACATGTTATGCAAGCAACTTTTTATGCATTGAACATGGAACAAAGTAAACTCATGAAATCATTGTTGCAAATTCTCCAGAACATATCCATTGGGAAAGTAATAACTGGACATGACTCTAATGACGTTCTGAGGTAAGCCATGCCATCCTAAGAATGGGACCCCCCAAACTGCACTGCTTCTAAAACAATTACCTAAGCAGGCTTGATAGATCTATTGAGAGTGTTCACCCCAAGTGAATACATTATTGTTTTCTACTAACTATCACACTTATTCCAGGATGGGCCAATTTTTCAATCTGAATCATTCTTGAAAAACATCATGGATGTAACCACTGAACCTGCCCTTTATTTAGATCAATGGTTCTCAACCTGTGGGTCCCCAGATGTTTTTGGACTTCAGCTCCCAGAAGCCCTGAGAATTGACCATGGGGCTTCTGGGAGCTGAAGTTCAAAAACATCTGGGGACCCACAGGTTGAGAACCACTGCTTTAGATCATTCTCCCTTACTATCGATCCAGGCACAATTCACACACAAGAACACACACAACAGAGATTTTGTCCTTCAATCCTAGTTTCCAATTAGACAAATCATTTAAAGAAAGCATATGTAAACACATCCAACACTTCCGTTTAGAAAACAAAACCGTTAATTTTTTAGAAGATCTATGGATATGTTAAAAATTAGGAGGCTCCTTATTCAAGAAGGGTTGAAATATAAAAAATTCAGAGAAACCTCTAGAAAGTCCTTATTAGATATCTCACTTAACCTTCACACATAAATTACATCCAGATCCAGCAAATTTTTATCACTATGAAAATAATAGCAAAAATTCCCAGCTCCTGATTAGAGCAGTTAAGAGAAAGTCAGGAAAAAAATAAGCAGATTTCTCAGTACAACCCAAAGGTCCTTAAAAACTTCTAGTGAAATTGCCTAAGATTTCAAAGTATACTCAGCAGAATCAGTAAATAATCTAAATATTAATGAATTTATTCATTCTCTGAATATGAAAAAGCTCTCTTATTAACACACTTCATTTCAAAATGGTCCTATATCAGAACATGAAATTTGTTAAGTGTAACTGCATAGGTTCCTGCCTAAGGGGTTAAGTTTCTTGTTCCTCCGCTGACTCGTGTAGTCATGGAGACGAGTTAGAAGTTTTCCCAGCAGCTGTAAAGTCAGCTAGTCAGAGAGATAAGCCACTGAGCCATTCCCATAACAAGTGTCGATGTTTTGACTAAATGATTTCTGCTCCCATGCACTCTTCCTGTTGTTCACTGTCTTTAAGAATTGTCTGCCTGTCAGACAATTTGTTGGCCTTTTTGCTGGTCAGAGGCAGAACATGGATTTCACCTAGCTTTCACCTAGTTTCTTCTCTTTTACACGTACTCAAGCTTTGCAACAAATAAACATCGTAGTTTTTAGTATATTGGATGGCCTCTCTCTCTGGTTTCTTTTGGGACTTAAGTTGTCTTTTGGTTTACTTTTATGCACTGCTAGTCCACAGCATGCCCCCTGGGATTCATCAACAAAATTAAATATGCAATTAAAGAGCTAATACCTGGGAAATCTCCAGGCCTAGATGGATTTACTGGCTGATTTTATAAAACTTTATATAATGAACTTGCCCAGCATTTTACTGATTTGTTTGATGAATTCATGAAACATGAAACATCACTGGTTGATTACAAGGATCAAAAATCATATCTTACCTAAAACAGTTAAAGATAATCTGTAGGTATCATTTATTAGATCAATAGCATTGTTTAATCAACCTGTAAAAATTCTCCATTTTGGCTAACAGGATTAATAGTTTTCTTAAGACTATTTAAACTCTGATCAAGTGGGATTCACATCTGGAGGAAGATTGGCAGATGCCATTAGGAGAATTCTTAATGTAGTGTAACACTCTATTCTCTCAAATTCTCTGTTTTGCTGTTCTTAGATGCATTAAAGGTATCTGATAGGATCGAGTAGGGATATCTTTTTGCTTTGCTCAGGGAGATGAATTTTGGAAAGAAATTTTTATAACTCATAGAAAAAAATATAGATTCTAAAAGGGCCTTATATAATAAGAGTCACTCAAAACTTGTTCAGTTACAGAACTCAGGGCAAGATGGCAATGTGAGAGGTTCACCTGTAAGCATGCTGCAGAAGGTCAATCAGCTTAGTGAGGCAAATAAGTGTTTAATGTTAGAAACAGCTGTCTGATTCAACCAGCAAAAGGAAGATCAGCAGAGCTCAGCATTATTTTCTCTCACCAACTTCCACTGTCCAGAATCTGAATGGAAGATCGAACTGGGAAACCTCAGAGACACAGACAAAGACCGTAAGGGACTCAAGAGAATTTTTGCTTCACTAAAAGCTGCTGGCAATTGACACCAAGTGCTACCGATGCACATTAGTGGAAGCTTTTTCCTATTCTACCTCCATGTTTGGTAAGTGATTTTTCTCTATTAATTCCATGAGAGACAATTGGTAAGAACAGAATTGGATTAATTAAGGCAATAATTGGCTTTGAGATTTTTAGATTCTCAGACTTCCCAATTGTCTCTGATAACAAAGGAGAACAGAGATTAGAGAGCAGAGACTTGGGGAGTGAGTGATTTAAAGGACTGAGTGGTGAAGGTCTGCAAAGAAGGTGATCAATTTGTGAGCTGATTAACTGTTTGGGAGATAACTGGGGGAAGACTGGGTAAGAAAGTGGCAGTGTTGGCAAGAAGAAATATAGCCAAAGCACTGGATTGACTAACATTGAACAAGCAAGGCTGTTGAGGATTTTTAAATCAGTGTCACAAAATTAAAGAATACGACTCTGATACTGAGACTGAACTTTCAAAGCTTGCTCTTATTTCAAAGTGTTTGATAGACATTGGGAAGACATTGAAAACATTGAGAAACAGAATTTTTTTTCCAGAATTTATTTTTTCATGGAAGAAAGTCCATGAAAGAATCATCAAAATATTGCAACTAAATTTTTAAATGATACCAGATATATACTTGTTAAATATGACTGATGAGATCAAGCAACTTAAGAAAACACAGAAAAAAAAATCTACTTTTCATGATTACAGCAGCTAGAATGATTTATGCTAAAAAATAGAAACAAAAGGATGTACCAAGTATAGAGGAATGGTGGATGAACTTGTATGATCTGATGGAAATGGATAGATTGACAATTATACTATCAGATAATTCGATAAAAGGATTTAAAGTAGTGTGGAACCCTATGTTATTGGCATTAGAGGAAAAATGGGATGAGATAGCAATAATGGGGATAAAGGATGAATTCTCTATGAAGAAGAAAAAATAGAAGTTAAAAAGGTGGAGATATGGGAAAACATAGTTAGGTATATAGAACTATAGAGAAAAATTAAAAATCCTGAAGAAATATGGAAACAGATATAGATAATTAAAGATATTATGGATAATATTCTATAAACCGAGAAGTTTTACAAAGTGAGGTTAGAGCCTTTATAGATACAAGGTTGATAACGATAAAGTTTGGAATAATAAGAGAATGGAAGAAAAGATAGAGTAGGAAAATTATATATAAATATGAATCACTCGGAAATAGAAAAGGAAAAAAGAAATGTGACGAAACCTGAAGGGATAGGCATGGTAACCGAGCCCCCATAGTGACCAGGAGTGGTTTAAAATGATTGGTTAGTAAAATGGAACCCTGGGGAGCTCAAGGGAGGCGCGAGGGGGAGGAGAAACAGAAATTTGACTGACACAGGAGTTAGTGGGAAGATGAGTCCAGTGAGGGACAAAGAGGAAAGAGCTGTGTTAGAGAGCTGATAAAAAGAGTGAATATTTGACAATAAATAAGCTGAGCATAGTGTATGTGTGTGTGTGTGTGTGTGAGAGAGAGAGTGTCAGGAGACATATGTGTTTATTGTTTAGATTAGCATAGCAAGGGAACATCAGAAGGGTGTTAGCTATATAATAGAATTTACACATGAAGAACATTCCTTCCGGCTAGTAGGGAAGTAGATTAGATAAGACTTATGGTGATTTATGGCCGCCAAGGCTTTAATGGTTGGGTCTGTGAAGTTAAACGTTTAAATGTAAAGTGCGGGAAACAATTCTCATTCGCGATCTTTAAAGATTGAAGACCGCTCTGCTTTCAATAAACTACTTCTAGTTATTTGTACAAGCTTGTGAGTGAATCTGTTCCTGACAGAGAGAGAGAGAAAGGGGGGTGCTGTATTATAAAAATTTGGTTACAAACAAGTTACAGTAACAGTGTTTCAATAAAATGTAACTTTCTGTTTTTATAAAAGCAGTCTCACAGAGTGTCATTCTACATACTGGGTTATACATGCTACCATTACAACATTAGTACTAAGAGTACCATTTTCTTTTAGGATTAAGAGCTTGCTTGTTTGCATTGCTGAGAAGGGCCAGAGTTTAAGGCAAGCAGAGGAGGGAAATCAATCTGGTAGGAGGAGGCCAAAGGGGGACAATAGTGAAACGGGTGGTGCAATTCCCAGTGGAGGAGGATAGAAGAATACTTGTGTGTGTGTGCCCTGGCTTGATCCAGAAATCTCCCAGGCCATGCAGACCTGTACACAAGATGTGTCAGGCTGGGCAGCAAGAAATGTCACAAGGAATGATAGAAAATAAAACCTTGAATTAAATGTAAATGTCTAAAATTTAAAAAATTATAAGGATAGATAAAGGTGAGTTTTTTTCTGTTTGATATTTTGTCTGATAATCACTGAGGAAGACAGGAAAGGAGAATAGGGGAAGACATTGAATGTTAAATATTTCTAGAAACTTTGTTTTGTATTTGTGAAGTTGGGTAGGGAGTGTATGTGTATGTGTACATGTATGTGGTTATAGGCACACTTATATTAAATGTTATATATGTAGAATGGTAGATACGCCAAACCGTGCGTGATAAAGGTAGGAAACAATGTGTGACATGAGAAAATGCTGGGATGTATAGATTTTTTTTATAGTATTGTACTATTCTAATGTTGAGCTATCTACTCTTAGTTGTTTTTATGTTGTTATTGACGAATAAAAAGAATATTTTTTTTAAAAAAGAAAACATTAAAACAGAGCAACAGAGCAACACGCAGCATGATATCCAAAGAAGGAAGCAAGGAGGAGAGGAAGATGTCAATTAAATAAAGTGCTGAGGTTTTATGTTAAGTGAGCTGACACTAGCTTGATAATTAAGTCTCCTCTTGGAAAATCTTTAAACTTGGGGAAACTGTCAGCCAAACTTTTTGTCTGGCTAAAGCTAAAACTCTTCCACTATAATTCACAGTCAGAGTGTTGATCTTGACAGGCTGCAGATAAGAGTTTCTTTCTGAATTTTTCTATGTGTGTGTGTAAGCGATAAGCTAAGTTGATTGCAACCAAGAGAGGCTGTGTTAGAAGAACAGGGACTCTGCCATAGAAATAAATTAATTAAGCATGTCACCTTTCGGGGAAAGGGGGTAATTGAAGTTACATAGTTTTAAATTTTACAATATTGAATTAATAACTGAAGTTATGTAGAGATATATAGAGCAGTACAGAATTTGGTATATTAGGATATTTGTAATATTATTACTATTTTATGAATCTTCACTGAGCATTTGAACCCTTTCTTAATTTTGAAGTAAAAGTTATACCTTAATAGAATTATATCTTTTTTCTTTCTTCTTCTTTTCTATAATTTATAGTTTTCATAGTTCATAATTTCTTTTTCTTTTTCTACAGTTTATAATCTTTTCTTTCCTTCCTCAACAGTCACTCACACACTTATAAACCCATATATTTACATATTTTTATATATATATATACACATATATACGTACACACACATATATATATATAAAATATATATACGATTTTATAAACTTATATATTTACATACTTATACAATTCATTAATCTTTCTATGAGAGAGTAATATTATTTGGTAGTCCACACAAATTCCCTAACCCTTTCTAAAATCATAGATTTTTTATATTTAATACTTCATCAAAGCTATAAAAGTGAATTAATTGTGAATGGGAAGGAACTACAAATTCTTAGAGATATTCCACTAGAGGTTCTGAATAAAAGAAGAGAATATTTTGAGTTGACATAGTTCTTGAGACATAAACAAATAAGATACAAATGGGTGAAGGAAGAAGGCGTTACTTTTACAATGCACCATAGAAGATTCTTGATAAATACATCACAAAAGCCGAAGGAATTTTTGAATAAATATGAATAAAAAATATTGAATAAATATGGTGATTCATACGATTCTGTTAATACTGATACTGACACTTCAGAGGATAAAAGGAAATTAAAGATTATTCTGGAGAAACAAAGGAAGGTGAATCTCAATTTAGATTTTACCAATAGAAAGAAGGTGAAATAGAAGAAACTGAAGAAATTGACAAAGAAAATTGAGGTTCAAATCAAGATAAGGAAAAAAAGAGAGAGAGAGAGAGAGAATAAAGAGGTTCAACCAATAGTGTGAATAGTGTATAGGAAACAATTAATACTAAACTAAAAGTAAACTGCAAGAAGATTAGCATTTTCTTTAAGGGATGAGTTTTAAAGTAGTCTGTTGGAATGTAAAGGGCCTGGACTCTCTGATTAAAAGGAAAAGAATATTCTATCTAGAAAAACAGAAACTAGACATTATTAGTATTCAAGAAACACATATGCTAGATAAGAATTACAAATATTTAACCAATAAAAAACTAGGTAACTGTTTTGCATCATCCAATAAGAAAAAGAAGAAAGGGGTCGCCATCTATATTAATAAAAAGTATAGTGGTAAGGAAATTTTAAAAGATTTGAAGGAGGAATTCATTGCAGTGGAATTACAAATTAAACAACTCAGGAATATTATTATTTGGAGTTTATGCACCTTCAGTGAAGAGACAATTTTTTTTTCAGGAAAACCTTAGATTTAACAATTGGATTGGATTACCAGGAGATGATCTGGAGGGGAGACTGGAATGGAGTAGTTGATCCTGTTTTGGACAGGAAGCCCCTCACTATAAAAAAATTAGAGAAGCAAGGGAAATTACCAAAAACATTAATGATTTAACAGAAACTTTAGAATTAGTAGATGCATGGAGGAATATGTATGGTAATTCAAAGGATTTCACTTTCTACTGGGCGAGGCATAAATCTAGGATTGATATGATTTGGATATCTAAGACGTTAGCAAATTCAATTTACAATGTAGAAATATTACCAAGAATCTTTTCAGATCATAGCCCAATACTTTTAGAGTTAAAAATAGAAAAAAGAATTTTTTCTTGGAGACTGACTGACTGGTTATTAAAGAATGAAGAAATAGCCAAGGAAGCAAAACAAGAAATGATTTTTTTTTACAAATAATATGAATAAAGGGACCCCACTGTATATCGTTTGGGATGCAGCTAAGGTAGATATGAGAGTTTTTTTCATCAAAAAGGGTATTATATTTAGGAAAAAGAGGAAACAACAAGAGCAAAAAATTTTGGCTATGTTAAAAGAGAAAGAAGAAATATTGAAGAAGCACCCTGGTGATAAAAATGCTAAAAACTATATTAAAATATTACAGAAATAATTATCCATTTTAATTGAGACAAAACTAAAATATATTAATCAATGGAATTTTGAGCATGTGAATAAACCAGGAAACTGGCTAGCACATAAACTAAGGAAAAGAAGAGAAAGAAATAACATATCATAAATAAGAGAGGATGGGCAGTTACAAATCAGAAACAGATCACTTACAAATCAGAAATAGATAATTCAAGTCTTCCAAAAGTTTTTCGCAGAGTTGTATGATGATAATCAAATCCCAGATGAAAAAGAGAGAAAGATCCAGCAATATTTAGAAAAGAAAATGATCCCTAAAGGATCTCAAAAAGAAGAACTTAATCAGAGGATTTCTCCACAGGAAATTGTACAAGCAATTTCTAGATTGAAGATTAATAAAGCACCAGGCCCTGATGGTTTCACGGTATTATTTTACAAAACTTTCAAGGACGATTTGATTGTGCCATTACTGAATATTATGAATCAGAAAGATCATTTATGTTTACCTCCATCTTGGGTGGAGCAAATATCATGCTTATCCCCAAAGAAGGGAAAGATACATTGGAGATTAAAAATTATAGCCTGATCTCACTTTTGAATATAGATTATAAAATAATTGCCTCAATCCTAGCCAAGAGGCTCAACATTTTTTTAAAAGACTGGATACATCAGGACCAAACAGGCTTTTTACTGAAAAAATATTTGAAAGACAATATTAGGACAATAACGGATATTATAGAATATTATGAAGCCTTTCCAAACAAGAAATTAACTTTGATTTTCATCAATGCTGAAAAGACATTTCTGATGATTAAAATTAGCAATTTATTTTATGGAATTTATTAATTTATTATTTATTATTAATTATATTATAATTGTTGTTGTTGTTATTAAATTAATTAAATTAAATGGAATTTAATTAATTAATTAAATTAAATGGAAAAATGGATCTGGGTGGAAAATATATGAATTGGATAAAGACAATCTATAAAAATCAAACTGGTAATATTTTGATAAATGGAGAGAAATCAGAGAGGATAAAGACAGAGAAAAGTACACGCCAGGGTTGCTCCCTTTCTCCATTACTGTTTCTGATGGCATTAGAAATTTTAGATAGGGAAATAAGAGGTAACTCCACAATCCAAGGAGTACAAATTAAAGATTTGCAATGTAAATAGAAAGCCTTCACTGATGATTTGGTAATAATTTTGGATGATCCCCTTAAAAATATAAAAGAACTATTAGGAATTTTATATGAATTTGGAGACTGTGAAGGGCTTAAAATTAATAAGGAGAAAATAGTAATGTTGACCAAGAATGTATCAAAAAAGTATCAAGAGGAGTTGAAGCAAAGGACCAATTTTAGAATAGATAAAAAAAATTAGATATTTGGGAATTATTATTACAAACAAAAATTAAGAGTTATATTGTAATAATTATAATCAAACTTGGAAAAAAAATAGAAGATGACCTTAAGAAATGGTCTAAGTTAATTCTTTCATTATTAGATTGTATAGCCTCTATTAAAATGAACGTTTTACAAAAAATAATGTTTCTTTTTCAAAGTTTGCCAATTATAAAACAAGAGGAACCCTTCAGGAGATGGTATAAGGATATAAAGAAATTTATAGGGCAAGGGGAAAAAACCTAGAATTAAGTGGAGCTCCTTGTTAGACACTAGAGATAGGGGAGGTTTAGGTCTTCCAAATTTAAAATTATATCACTATGCTTGTACAATACATTGGGTGTTAGATTGGTTAAATTAAAAAAAAACCAGAAGAATGTTGCCATTTGCAGGCTTTAATATGAAATATGGCTGGCATTTGTACATTTGATACAATAAAATTAGTGAGGATAAAGAATTTAATAAACATATTTTACAAAGATCTGATCAGCATGCCCTCAATTCCTTCTTCCAAGTCATTGATGAAGATGTTGAAGAGCAGTGGGCCCAGGACAGAATCCTGTGGCACCCCACAAGTCACTTCTCTCCAGGATGAAAAGCAGCCGTTGGTGAGCACTCTTTGGGTTCGGTTGGTCAACCAATTACAAATTCACCTAACAGTAGCTCTGTCCAGCCCCCATTTTACTAGCTTCTTTGCAATAATGTCATGGGGAACCTTGTCGAAGGCCTTACTGAAATCAAGGTATGCTATGTTCACAGCATTCCCTTCATCTAACAAGCTTGTAACTCTACCAAAAAAAGAGATAGTATTAGTTTGGCATGACTTAATTCTGAGAAATCTATGTTGACTTTTACTGATTACGGCATTGTTTTCTAAGTAATTACAAATTGACTGTTTAATTATCTGCTCTGGTAGCATATAATAACATATAAAAGAACATTATTTATACATCACTGTTATATAAAATTTTGACAAAACTACAATTGGAACAAGAGTTAATCAAAGATAGTATGATTAAATGGGTCCAGAATTTGGGCCATACAATCAATCTACAAGAGTGGGAAAAAGCCTGGACCATAAACTTGAAGTTTACCAAATGTACCATATTGAAATAGAATTTTTACAAAGAGTTATTTTGATGGTATTTAACCCCTGTTCAACTTGCTAGAATTTATCTAAATGAGTCCAATAAATGCTGGAAATCCAGAGGGGAACTTGGTACTTTTTTCGGCTCCTGGTGGATATGCAAAAAAGCTAAAGCTTTATAGAAAACAATACATAACTTAATCAGGAAAATAACAGGGATAGAGTTCCCGATGTAGCCAGAGCTATACTTGCTAAATAAGCTGAAGGGATTGAATAGAAATCAACAAAAGAAATGTAGTCGTTTGATATTGCACATGGTTACAGAAGCAAGAATGTTATATGTGCCAACATGGAAATTGGAGGAGATACCCTCTAGTGAGGAATGGTTAACTAAATTATTAGATATGTTCCAAATGGATGTTTTAACTATATATACGAACAATAACCAAAGTATGGACAAACTGAATCAAGACTGGAGAATGATCAAGAATATATGGAAAGAGAAATGGAGAGAGATGTATCAGATATCTAAATTTCTATAAGAATTATACACTATTATACACATCCCTTATATTTTTAGTTTTAGTTTTAGTTTTTTTTGTTCTTTTCTGCTGTTTTCTCATGTGTCAATTAGGTGCAATATAAGTAGTAATGAATATTAATAGATGCAGTTAACTTGGAAGAGATTTTCCCAGTGTCCCCCAAAGGAGATTAAAATATGACAATGAATACATTAATGTGGGTATTATTTTCTTTGCTATATCAAGCTATAGCTATGGATTACAGACATATAGCTCTATTAAATAATTCAAGTAGTATTATATTTTGTTACTATATTACTTAAATTATTTATGGCTGTTAGTTATACCTGGTATTTCCCCCCCTTATTAACATGTATCTATAAACAAGTACCAATATACCTCTTTAACTTTTTGGTTAATCGGCAAGCATTTATGCTAACTTAAAGTCAAAGTTATTGTGTTTCTATCATGTGTTTATGCTATATTAAATATAATAAAATAAAATAAATGACAAAACTTGTTCAGTTACAAAGTGGCATCAAATATGGATGCCACTCTCTCAACTGTTATTTGCCCCAACAACTGAGCCTTTAGCTAATTCCATAAGAGAGAACTTGAACACTGTAGGTCCAACAACTAATAGACATCAATAGAAAATAGAAGTTTATGCAGGTGATATATTAATTTACTTTAAAAACCGCAAACAGTCTTTCTCAGATCCTAAGAAAACGTTAGATGTTTTTGATCAGTAGGCTGTCCACTTTTACAACAACAGTATCGACAAAAGGTAACTAATCTTCAGCTACAACCATCAGGCTTTACTTACCTAAGAACTGTGATTACAAAAGAGCTGAGTCAACTTATTCCTCAAAACTATAATCAAGTTACAACTGGTTGAGATCTAAAACTAAGGCTTGAAAATCTTCAGGGTTGTACCTTCTAGGCAAAGTTGGTCTTCTAAGCATGTTCCTAAACCCATTCGTTTTCTTTCTTTTTCAACCACACTTCTTTACCACTTTTCCTTAAAATTCCAAACGTGGCAATTAATAATAAATAATTTTGTTTCAACAACAAAAAATCCAGATTTCAAAACTCTGATCAACATGCTGCAGCCAATGGAGGACTTACAGTGTCAAATGTTGAAATGTATTTTATGACCATTCATTTAAGTTAATTCACTCAAATTATGAGACAAGATACTAATAAATGGATGGATTTAGAGATAAAAAATGTGACCTTTGAAGAGCTTGCCCTTATTTTTTAAAAAATCACACAGGAAAAAATCAGTGAAATTAAGTTTCTGAGGACACCCTGCTCTATATGGAACCAATAGAGAGAGACATAGAATGACAGATCTGAAAGAGACAGCAAAGACCCCTGCCATACAGGGATACAGTCAAAACACTCCTGATGTTTCCAGTCTCTGTTTAAAAACATATAAAGAAGGAGATCCCACCACACTCTGAGGCAGCATATTCCACTGCTCTTACCATCAGGAATTTCCTCCTAATGTATAGATGGAATCTCTTTTCTTGGAGTTTGAAGCCAATGCTCCATGGGCTAATCTCTGGAGCAGCAGAAAATAGGCTTGCTCCATCCTTAATATGACATCCCGTCCAATATCTAAACATAGCTAAACATAGCTATCATGTCACCCCTTAACTTTCTCTTCTCCAGGCTAAACCTACCTAGCTCCTTAAGCCACTCCTCACAGAGCATGGTTTCCAGGCCTTACCACTTTGGTCACCCTCCTCTGGACATGTTACAGCTTGTCAATACCCTTCTTGAATTGTGGTGTCCAGAACTGAACACAGTATTTGAGGAAGGTATGACAAAAGCAGAATAGAGTGGTACTGTTACTTCCCTTGACCTCGACACTATACTCCTATTGATACAGCCTAGAATTGCATTGGCTTTTTTAGCTGTCCCATCACACTTTTGACTCATGTTCAGCTTGTGGTCTACTAAGACTCCTAAATTCTTTTCACATGTACTATAGTCAAGTCAGGTGTTACTCATCCATATGTGTCTCTTTTTTTCCTGACTAAATTTAGTACCTTACACTTCTTCCTGTTGAAATTCATTTTGTTAGTTTTGGCCCAGCTCTGTAATCTGTTAAGGTCATTTGGAATTCTGATCCTGTCTCCAGGGAGTTAGCTACCCCTCCTAATTTGGTGTCATCTGCAAATTTAATAAAAATGTCATCTGTTCCCTCATCATACCCTAAACATACCCATACTCATCATAGAGCATGATTTCCAGGCCTTTTACCATTTTGGCACCAGACTCTTTAGCCACTATGCTTTTGGTTTTTTTAAATATTCCATTCCATAATTTGCATGAATCAAATCAATTCAAAAGCTGGAAAAGCAATTTATAATACAGGATCTCTTTATAAACTAGAAGTCTGAAAAATCAGAAGACTTATCTTAACAGCTAACTCCCATAGCCACTAAGTGGTTACATTTATACCAGGCATCTATATTTGAATTTAAAATGGCATCCTTTACACAGAATACCCACATGCCCCTACAGCTTTTAAGAAATTGCATTTAAATTCTGAAGGGCCACCCAAAGGAAAAGCAGCTGTAATCTATAATTGCTTAATTGAAAGTATTTATGGAAAGGCAAAAAATCTCATAGCAGAGTGGTAATTTGATTCTGGGATCACAGTATCAGAATCTGATTGGTCTAGCATCTGGACATCCCTTTCTTTGAAATGACATAACTTACTAAAGAATGCACTCTCAAACTTATCCACAGTTGAAATCTTACTCTTTTAAAATTGGCAAGGATAACTGGAAATGCCACAAATGTTGGAGAGTATGTAATAAAAAAGGGACTTATTTGCATATATGTTTGGAGGTTCAAAAATGAATCAATTTTGGCATGCAATTCTGGACTTGATGACAGCTATCACAGTAATAATAATAATAATAATAATAATAATAATATTTCTATCCCGCCTCTCCACATGGATGAAGGTGGCGAACAGCATTAAATACATAAATACATTAATACATTAAAAAACATTAAAAACATACCCAATACTCTCCGCCCATCAATCCACCTAAACCCAACCCCCTAAAACACAACAATCAATCAACTATTAAAAGAACAGCAAGATAATAATGGGAGGTGATGGAAATGCAAACAATAAAGTCCTGCCCAGATATCTTACTATTCTCCCTTCAACAAAACATCATTAAGAATAAATGCGTTGATGCCTAAATGTTTGTTGAAAATCTCCTATTTGTGTGCATGTGTGTGTTGCGGGTGTGGGTTTTTCTATGTGTAAATTATTTTTTTTTAAAAAAATTAAAAACTAATTCAAAAAGAGTTAACTATTCAAAGCACTGGGACTCAGTCAGTTTTGGTTTCCCGCCTATATATATTTTTGTTGAAGTGTTAATTGTTTCAGTCCTACATACGCAGAACTTCACAAATTTTGGAAAGTTCTTACCAAAAATTGAACTGAAACATTTTTTCATCTGACCTAATTTTAAACGAAGAAAAGAAAAACGTATGGGTGAATCAGTAGATTTCCAGTCCTTGTTGGTGGAGAAGAATCTTATATTTATATCAATCTGTGATCCAGTTTTTGCATTAGTCTTTCTTAACTACATGGAGATTCTCATTTATGTTCATATACCATTTTCTTCTGACCTGGATATTTAAACTGTGGATTGGGTCAATTTTCTTCAAAAACAAATAGCAAAAAATCTCTTCTTCCCTTCCACTACCTCCACAAGTGAAAGTCCCTCCCCAGGATCCTACATTAGGGTTGTATAGTAGCATCAGTTTCTGCATACAGAAGTAAGTATTGTGTTGCATAGCTGAACCAAGTTACCAACTTTGAAATGAAACGCACAACCAAATAAACATGCACATTCATGCGCAATGTGCCTCCAAGCACAATCTACATAATATACAACAGCATTGAATGTGTAATCTTTCTTCTTCTTGGCTACAGATGGTATCTTTTTGCCTTTTCCCCTGATAATATCTCTGGTTTCAATCCTGAGTTTTGGTTCCTTATCAGTTAAGCTTAGTAGTGCAAATCTGTTCTTTACACAGTCTTTACATTCTACAGTGCTATTCTTCAGGTTGTATTTTGGCACAATAACGGGACTAGTATATTCTTTTAGTTTTGCTCTCATTTTTGAGATTAGCAGCTCATGGTTTATGCCAATATCTGATCGTGGTCTTGTTTCTGCAGAAAGAGTAGAAATTCTCTACCTTCTGCTTCCAGTTATGTAGTCTGATAGCTGTATTGGCCATCTGATGACATTGATGAACTTAGTGATCTCTTGTTTGCCTGGATAATGTATTTACAATGAACAAATTTCAATAAGTTGGTGTCTTGATTCATTTCTTGATCCTAAGCCAAATTCTACTGCAATGTTTAGTTTTGTTTTGTTTCTTACTTTTGATTTTAGTTACCTATGATTACCAACATGTCCTGTTTCAGTGCATGATCAATTTCCTTCTGGAGGCCCATTTAGAATCTTTCAATCTGCCTCTGCAGTGGGAGCATAAATTTAGATTGCCTTTACGGCCATTTCCACACTGTTCCAGCATGGGGATGCATTGAAACTGGTCTGCGATGCATGCTACTGCACAATGTTGTTATTGTCCCACTCCTCTCATGTCCCCCACCATCACAATCACAAGTTATACTATTACTAGAAAAAAATCCAGTAATAGGCCCCTTTCACATGACGATTACATTGGCTGGAAAGGTGTGGAAAGGCAGAAGCACTATCAAGGTGCTTACTTCCTCAGTGCAGCACAGGAAGAAGCTAGCTGCACTGCAGAAGGAAGGAGCATAGCCAAGTATGGAGGAAAGCATTCATTACATGTTCTCATCCTGGCAAAGGCACTGCTGCGATGATGTCAGGACACCAAGGGATGCAGGTAGGGTGTGGAAAGGAGTTATATTTGTAGGTTTTCCCTGAAGACTTATTGATATTTAATTTTGCACTTTGCACTGTATCACCTGACTACTTTTGCTGTATCTCTCCTCACTATTTATGCCACCTCATTTTTTTACTGTAATTTCCATCATAAACAATATAATTATCTGATTGAAAATGTCCCATTCCTGTCCACTTTAGGTCACTCACACCAAGTATGACTATGCCTATGAGTCTCATTTCTTGTTTTACAATTTCTAGCTTTTCTTGATTGACACTTTTTACATTTCATGTTCTTACCACACTCCAGCTCTCAGCAGCTTTTGCCAGAATGCTGAATAGAAAGGAATTACAAGAGATGAAGTCCAAAATAGAAATGTTTGGCCCATCTCTCTGTGAGGAAAATTAATAACACCTGTACATCTAATAGGGAGATGATGGCTAGAATCTCTAAAAGTGAAAGGGTTATGTAGGCTGCACATGACTATTACCTCACTGACCTGTGAGCTGACATGTAGCCAAAAGGGTTTTCCTGGAGTTTTACAATCCTGAACTACATTCCATTGTCTTTATCTGACAGATTCTATGAGTAAGTCACCTTAAAGTTCCTGTTGATTGAATTAATTCTGTGTTATATCTTCTGAGAACAACCTGGAACAAAGAAAATGTCTCTAGAAACAGTTTGGGAATGTTTAAAGAATGCATTGTTCACAGATGTAAAGAAGGCAATGTTTTAAATTGTCTGTTAATATTCTGCTAAGTGCTTCTGTGTAAAATAACATAGAGAAAAGGGATATAAGGTGGTCTCTGAATTGCACTGGGGGTTTCATTTTGAGCTTTTATCAGCACATGTACCATTTCTCCTGCAGAAACAAACTTTGTTTTCACCTTGCTTAACTGGACTACTGCACTAAGCAATGAACCATTCACTCTTGTGACATTTGGAGCAGGCTCAAGGGATGCCTATTTGCTTTCTTCAGCTTGTGAATTTTTTAAAAGTTCTTTTTCGAAGTTTCTAAAAATAATTTTTGTACACATGTTCTTTAATGTACACATATTTATTTATGTATTTATCTTAGCATACACATTTTAAAATTTAGAGAATTATGAAAAATGAAGGATAATGGCGTTCAAGTATGCATAGTAATTTGGTTAGTATAAATTACACTACTTCATATTAAAATGTACACCAAACAACTTTAGTTCCCATTCCTAATTGATGCTGAAAGCAAAGAGGCATCAATGCTTGTATAGAGTAATAAGTGAAAGTAAGTTCTAGAGAGCATATCATCCCTTTTGTTTCACCTCCCTATTTCTATGTGCTCAAGCCTTTTTGCTTCCTACTTCCCTGCAGCGGTCACTTCCCCCTTCTTCCACAAGTTAGTCCTTTTGTCTCCCTTTGGAAGGGAACACCCATGAGACTTCTGCCTCAGGATGCCTTATATTGACTCATGAGAGCCACCTTTAAGGTCTCTTCTACTGAAATTTAGGTAATATTCTCTTGTCTATTTTCTTTCCTATCCAAGATGGATTTCCTGAAACAATAAAGGTAACTTTTTCTCCCTTTTTTTCCCCTTGCAAGAGCACCCTGAGTAATTTTTTTCTCCTGTTTACTACTAAAAGCATATATTGCACTGACTATGCTGCACTCTGCTTGATATAGACACCAAATATTCCCACAACTGATGCATTGATTTGGCTGAGAAATTGATACTGAAGATTCAAAAATGCTGATGATGCTATTGTGAAGGAATTTACAATAAAAGATGTAGAACAGATGGATTCTAAAATGTCATAACATTACATGCAAGAACTGCAATATGAAGATGATTTATTCTCAGTCACTGCAACAGTTACTATAAACCACAGCACCAACAGACATTCAATCATGTTGATATATAGAATCTATATATAGCATCTATATATATATTATATACACAGGCAGAGCATATATACAATAAAATCCAAAGGCTGAGTTCTAGGTTAGAAAGGAAAATGCTTTAAGACCCATTTGAGATTAGTCTTATAGACAAAGGAAATTCAGTCCTTTGGGAAGATTTATTTCAGAGAAAACATATGTAAATTCAGGTTCTTTAAGATGTTAAATTTAACATTAGTAATACAAGCCATTTCTACTAAACTAATCATATAGTCTACTAGAAAAAGGGGCATAGAAATAAGAAAAGACTGGGTGAAAATGAATGATTAGAGATTTGCAATTTGTCTCTTTGAATCCCAACAGGATGCACCCCACAGGTACTTGGCTTTATATGGACAGGCTGCTCACCTGTACCTGGAGTTCTGTGTACTGTACTACTGTGTGAAAGGGCCCTCAAGTCATTTATAAAAATGTTGAACAACATTGGTCCCAGGACAACATTGGTCTCTGTAGCATGCTACAGGATGAAAAGAAACCACTGGTGAGTCAAGGAGCTACAAATCCACCTAACAATAGGACTGTATAGCCTACATTTTACCATTTTGTCAGCAAGAATGTCTGGGAGAGCTTGCCAAATCTACACTATATACTATACCCACAGCATTCTTCTGATGTACCAGCTTGTAACTCTATTGAGAGGGAGAGAGAATGAGACAGAACATGAATGAATATGATGGGGTCTAGTGCTACTTCAGCAGCCTTGAAGAACTGCTTCTTCTTCCTCTTTCTTTTTCAGCCCCTTTCTCTTTTTTTATTTTTTTTAATAATAATCTTTATTGCTAAATATTTTTTAAAAAAACACAGAAACACACAAACAAAAATGATGATACGGACACAATGTAACAAATCAGTATCTCTCGAACAGCGTCCAAGGAAAAGAAAAGAAATGGGAAAAGAAAAGAAAAGAGGTGGGGAAAAGAAAGAGAAAAAAATTATGAAAAAAAGGAAAGGGAAAAAAGAAATAGGAGAGAAAATAAAAAAGAAAAAGAATGAAAAGAAACTATTAATATAGGAAATTAGGAAAAAAGAGATTACAGTTAATCCCACATCCTACAGAACAACTATAGACACGACTATAAACATCGACAATACAAATTAATACAAATATATTAAAATTACTTCCCGTCCTCTTCTGCTATAAGTTCCAGAGTTAAATCTACTTCACTATCTCCTTCCAAATCTCCACTACTTACTTTGTTCTCTACTGATACCACTACTATCCTATTTTACAAGTCAAATTCTACAATCACTAAATCCCCATTTTTACTCCTCGCACGATCTGTGAAAGTTTTTCAGGTATTCAAAAATGAATGTACTATATGCCCTTTCAATAATGTTGTAAGTTTACCCATTTCTGCCAAATCTATTAACTTAATCATCCACTCACTTATTTTCGGTATCTTACTGATTTTCCATTATTTTGTGTATAAAATTCTTGCTGCTGTTATCATATATCTAATCAAATTCTTGTGCTTTCTTTCCCCTTTATCACTTCTATTTATTACATTTAGTAAGCATAATTCGCCAGTTATTACCCTGACTTCTTGGGGTCCCCTGAGGGACACCTTGATTCTCTCCTAGAATGGAAAGATTGGGGAAATTAGTGGAGCACTAGCTATAGCAAAACGAAGGGCAGGGTAACCCAGCAGGATCTTCTACCCAATTTTCCTGAGTCAGAGCAAGCAAAAAGTCAGACAAGGATTAAAAAGTAAGCTAAAAATGCATAAACATAATTCGAGTCTTAATATTATTTTTTGCTTTTAATATCTTTTGCATAGTACCTCCTATTCTTAGCCAAAACTTTTTAGCTTTTTTATACTTCCCCCACATGTGAGAATAAGTTCCAACCTGATTTCTACATTTCCAACATTTATCTTTAAGATTTTTGTACATCTTAGCTAATTTCTCACGGGTAAGATACCATTTATATAACATTTCATAGAAATTCTCTTTCAAATCACTATAACTTGTAAATTTTAATCTCTTTCCCCAAGCATCTTCCCATTGTTCCAAGTCTATATTTTGCTCTATTCATGTGCCCAATAAATCATTGATTCCTATATTTGTTCTTCTTCTGTGTTAAATCTTAAGAACAGTTTATACATATTAGCAATCAGATGAGAATCTTCTCCTAGCAACAATTATTCAAATTCCATTTCTACTCAAAACCAAATTTTTTCTTATCCTCCTTCTATTTCTCCCTTAATTGATAATATGTTGGCCATTGCATTTTAAACACTTCCTGTTCTAAACTTTGTATATCTTTGATTTCCCACCCCTCACTGTCTTTCCTCAGTAAATCTCTATATCAAATCCACACCTTCAGCTTCCCAATTCCCTTCTATGTATTATCTCTTGGCGTGATAACCATCCTCGTATCCTCCTTGTTAATCTTTTCTTGTATTTTTCCCACACTTTAAATAAGTTTCTTCTTATAATATGAATCCCACATTAACTTTTATTTTATCATACCATAAGTTTGAGTGCCAACCAAATTTAAGTTCATGGCCTTCTAATTCCAATAATCTTTTATTCGTTAATACTATCCATTCTCTTAATCATACTAAACAAGATGCTTCAAAATATATTTTTAAATCTGGTACCCTCAATCCTCCACGTTCTTTTGCATCTACTTTCCATTTTATCCCAGGTCTTTTCCTTTGCCATTTAAATTTAGAAATCTCTTTATGCCACATCTTGAAAGGGGAATTTGAATAAACTATTGGGATTGTTTGAAACAAGTATAACATTTTGGGTAGTACTACCATTTTAATTACTGCTATTCTCCCAAGATAAATTTACTTTTAGCCATTTATTAAGGTCCTTTTTAATATTTTCCCATGTTCTGATGTAATTATTTTCATATAACTGTTGATTTTTTGATGGTATAATTATTCCTAGGTATTTTGTTTTCTGAACTATTCAAATCCTGTTTTCTCACAAAGCGCATCCTGTGCCTCCTTCTTGTTTTTAGTTATAATCTTTGTTTTATCAATATTCACTTTAAAACCTAATACCTTCCCAAATTCTTTTAAGATTGTCATCAATTGATCTATACTATTCGATGAGTCTTCTAATGTAAGAACAACATCACCCGCAAACATTTTTAATTTAAATTCTTCTTTTCTAATTTTTATGTCTCCAATTTCCTTATTATTTCTCAATATTCTACTTATACACTCTAGTAATAAAATAAAGAACAATGGTGACAGTGGGTAGCCTTGTCTTGTACCTTTTTCAATATTTAAATATTCAGAAATATTTCCATTCACTATTATTTTTGCTTTTTGTGAGGAATAGATTGCTCTTATTCAATTTATAAAATTTTGTCCCATATCCATTATTACCATTGTTTTTAATAAGAACAGCCAATTCACATTAACAAATGCTTTTTCTATGTCCAAAAATATAAATACTCCTTTAATTTCATTATGGTATGTTAAATACTCTATTATATCTAATACCATTCTAATGTTATTCCTAACTTGTCTTTTTGGCAAAAAATCATCTTGCTCTTCAGGAATATATTCTTGTAATATTATTTTTGATCTATTAGCTAGGATAATCATAAAAATCTTATAATCTTCATTTAATAATGATATGGTTCTGTAATTCTTAATTAATAATGGATCCCTATATTCTTTCAGTATTAGAACTATATTTGATTCTATCCAACTTTCTGGGATTTCCTCAGCCCAAAATATATTGTTCATCACTTTTTGAAGGGGTATTTCTAAGTCACCGCTAAACACCTTGTAATACCTTGTAACGTTAAACCATCTGGACCTGGTGATTTCCCTCTTTTTAATTGATTAATTGCTTCTCTAATTTCCTCAAGTGATATTTCTTTATTTAATTTTTATTTTTGTAATTCTGTAAATTTTGGTATTCCTAAATCACTAAAATATGAATTTATTTCCTCTACTTCTGTTGACTGTTTTTTATTTATTCCCTGGAAATAATCATAAAAAACTTTGGTTAATTCTTTTTCATTTGTTATAATCCTATCCTTGACTTGCAATTTATTATTTCTCCTTTTAGTATTTTCCTTTCTTAATCTATACATTAACCATCTTCCAGGTTTATTTGCTTGATCAAAGTTCCTCTGTTTTATATAATCCAATTTCTTTTTAATCTCCTCTGTCATTATCATTCTAATTTGCTTTTGTAACATTTATAATTGACTAGCAATTTTATCATCATTAGGGTCCTTTTTCAAATCTAATTCCTTTATCTTAATCTCTTTTATAGCCTTATTTATCTTTTCTTGCTTTTTCTTTTTCCACTCGGCATTCAATTTTATAAAAATACCTCTTATCACTGCTTTACTCGCATCCCATACAATTCTATCATCTGTCCCTTTATCTTGGTTTAATTGAAAATATTCTGTGATCTTATATTTACATTTCTTAATGATCTCCTCTTTATATAGTAGAGACTCATTAATTCTCCATCTATAATTTTTAATTCCCCTTTTTAGAGTCAATTTAACTGGATTATGGTCAGAAATTATTTTTGGTAAGATCTCAATTGTATCTATCCTGTTTGTCATATTCTCAGTTACCCAAATCATATCTATTCTCAAAAAGGAGTTATGTGTATTTGAAAAGAAAGTAAAATCCTTTCTATTCCCTTCCTTATATCTCCAAGTATCTACCAGTTGAAGTTCTTCTACTAGTTCAAAAAATTCTTTAGCTAATTTCCCCTGATTTTTTTTAATATTCTTATCTTCAGACCACCTATCCATCTGCGGTTCTACCACTCCATTAAAGTTTCCCATTAGGATCCAGCTCTCATATTTCAATTGTGTTAATTTATCCCTCAGTTCCTTATAAAAGGTATTCATCTCATTCACCGGTGCATAAATTCCAATGATCAATACTTTATTGTTATTCCAATTAATCTCCACCCCCACATATCTTCTCTTCTTATCTACCAATATTAAATTCTGTTCTAAATTCTCTTTAACATATAACATTACCCCATTCCTTTTAGTTATTCCTACTGACATGAATTCTTTCCCCAGATTTTTTACAAGTTACCATATTTTTCTTTTATCCTTATTTCCTGGAGACAGATTATATCTAATTTTAATTTTCCAAGGTAATGAAAAATTAACTTCCGTTTTTTCATTAAGTTTATACCTTCCAAATTCAATGTGAGACAATCCATCACTATAATCCTAACACAACATTAATCTCAATCAAAACAGCAAATATTTAAGAAGTTTTACAATAACTTATTAAATTAAATTTACAACAATTTATTAAATTAAATCAACTTAAATTCTAAATTACTATTAATTTTATATCCCAGTCCTTCAATCTCCTATATTTCTTACCTTCTCTCTAATCTATTCCCTTCCTCCCTCCATTTACTTATGCCTCTTTTCACTTTTACCCTCTTCACCTCTTCCTCTCAAGCTCTCTTTCCTTCTTGTCTTCTTTCTCTATTCCATTCAGTATCAGAAACGTCGAGATCCAGGAGACTGACTTCTTCACAGGATTTGTCTTTTTCAGTTCCTTTCTTGTATTCTTTCTTCTTTTTTTTATCTTTTTCTTGCTGTATCCCTTGATATGTATCTTCTTGATGTTCTGGACTGTCCTTCACTTCTGCTGAGGCTTCTTCTAAGTCCTTACTTGCATTACCCAGGTCCCTTCTAAATCTCTTCAGGAAGTCTTTAGCTTTCTCTGGTATATTAATTCTATCTCTCTCTCTTTGGAATGTAAAGCTCACTCCTTCAAGTCTGTCCCAACTAAAAGGAATTCCTGATATCTTCAAAACATCCATAAAAAATGAATAGTCCTTTCTCTTCTTCAAAATTCGAGTTAGGATTTCGTTCAAAACCAATACAAATTTACCATCAATCTTGATTCTTTTATTAAATAGGCTTTCAAAATCATATCCCTCATTATTTTTCGGATACATTGGACTATTACATCCTGCGGTAGCTTCATTCTTTTGGCAATTGATGAATTAATCCTATATACACAATCAAGTTGTTTATCTAAAAAATCTTCATCCCATTCTAAGTTTGTTGCCAAGTCCTTTATAATCGTAGTCCTTATGTTTTCTCCTAGGTGTTCCACCATACTTCTTATCCTCAGCCAGGACTCTTTTTCTCTTTGTTCTGCCAGGGCCATCTGGTCTGACTGTCTTTCCATATCTTCCTTCAATTCTTGTACCTCTCTTTTTAATGTTCGGATCTCTTTATTTTCCTTCACATCTTTCTTCGTCTGTAATACAAGGCCTTGCATAGTATTAAATTTAGTATTCATATCCTCAAAAAAGGTTCCTGTCTCTTTTCTAAAGTCTCTTATCTCCTCCATGAATTTCATCATATAATAGGGGACACCTTCTTCCATTGATCCTCTTTTTTGTTGAGCCTACTAAGTCTGCTGCATCTGATAGGCCTGATGAGATCTCGTCTTCCCTCCTGCCATCATTGCTCTTGTTCCCTCCTGTTTTCTTCCATTTTATCTTCTTTCCTTCTTTCAAATTTACTTCCATACACCTTCCTC
The DNA here is from genome assembly GCA_948472985.1 of Iguana delicatissima. Classification (NCBI taxonomy): domain Eukaryota; kingdom Metazoa; phylum Chordata; class Lepidosauria; order Squamata; family Iguanidae; genus Iguana; species Iguana delicatissima. Next base: position 86,886 of record CAOKZL010003022.1, read on the forward strand.
TACTTTCTGTTTCCGTCTTTAACGCTCTTCTTTCTTAATCTCTTTCTACTTCCTTTACCTCTACTTCTCCACTTTTAGCTTCCTTCCTCTTCTTTCTCCTTCAAATGCTTCCTTCCTTCGTTCCTTCCTTCCTTCTTTCTCTCTTCTCCTTCTTTCTTCTGTCACTGAATAATTGACTTCTTCTTACAAAAAAGAAAAAAAAACAACAAGAAAAAAGATCTTCTAAAAGGAAAGAATATAAATAAAAAAGGAGTAAAAAATTAACAAAAAAGAATCCCAAAGAATCCCAAAAGGATCCCAGAATTCAAAAATTCAAAAAATTCAAAGATATGGGAGAAAAAGAAAAAAAAAAGGAATGTTAAGTAATATCAAAAATATTGAATAGTCAAATAGACAAATAGTCAAGTAGTATCAAAAGTCATATCCAAAAAAAGAAGAAGGGGGATTAATAATAATAATTATAATAATTTCAAAAGAGTTTAGAAAAAAAATCTTCAGCCAGGAAAAGGGAAGGAAAAAGGAGGTCTTGCATAATGTCGCAAATTAATCCCCTAAATCCTCAAATGCTAATAACAAGAAGTCTGTGGCGATAAGATAGCTTTTCAAGACTACCTCAGCTATCAGCAACCAGCAGCAATTTTAGATTTTCCTCTCAGTGAAGAGACAAAAAATAGCAATGAAACTGAAGAACCACTCAAGTCAAATATAAGGGAGTTCTTTCAGCACAAAGGCAATGTAGGATCAATATAGTAATTCTTTAAAATAATAGTTTTTCACAGATCACAAATGTAGCCTTCTCCAAATAGCACAGACTTAGTCCTTCACTGAATGATCTTACTCAAAGCAAAAAAAAAAAAAAAGGAGCACAAAGACAACAGCTACAAGAGAGCTGCACAGCTCAGGAGCAATTTTCTTACTGCAGAAGTGGACTTCTTGAGTTTTATATTAGCTCCAAAGTTTTTTTTTTCATGCGATCCTCAAGAGGTTCGGCAGCTTGTCTATGTGCGAGCAGAAAAGTTCCACACACTTACCAACATGACAACTTCGCTTTGCTTCTTCTGCTGCTCTCCCTCACAAATGTCACTCCTGTCCAAGCAGCGATGGCGAAGGCACAAAACAGCTGATCCAGGATCCTTCGGTGCCCTGGGTCCTGGGCACCTCTTTCTGTGGGCTGATGATGTTGACAGCCCTTTGGAAGCTGTCGCCATCTCGGCTTGGGCTTGAGAAGCCTTGCTCAAGTCGACATTGTCCGCTCTGTCCCAAACCAGAAGTCCCGATTGACATGTCTTTTATAAACCTATGCACAGGGGCAATTCATTGTTTTGTTTTGTTTTGAAAAAGGCATGTGTGCTGAAGAAGAGAATAAAATGCTACAATTAAATAGGTAGACAACGCTTAAGCTGCTGCTCTATAATGCTAGAGATGTTATGGGTACAGAGAGACCGCATCTCGCACAGCTACCTTACACATCAATGTGAGGTTGCACAAAAAGTCACTCCCATGATAGTTAATAGATATGACAGGTGCACACCCATGCAGGCATGAGCACAAAGGTGTTAGATCCACTGATTACAATGGGATACTCATTTTTTTTTATTTTACAGAGGGGTCCTGGAATGGAACCCCTGCATATACGGCAGGCACTCTATTCTGATGCATGAAATCAGAAATACATGTTCTCTTGACTTAAACATGGGAATATGATTTTGTCTGGTTAGAAATAGTTATATCTAACAAATCATCTGATTGGATTACATGACTTCAGTAATGCCTTCTTAAGTATTTATATGATGACTTTGAATCTAAGATCTTGACATCAGCTCAGCTCATTTATTTTTTCTCCAGCAGCCAAAGCTGCATGGAGATGATAGCATCCACAGCACTTTAGCACCAAGAGTGTAATTTCTCTTTGTCTCTGATTGGCTTTTACAAAATATTTTGATTTACAACATTCTTTTGGGTTCAACCTCTCATATGTTCCTGGCCATTTTGACATGTGAGATAGCAGGCATGGAAAAAATTCTTGGAGGAGGCCACCGATTACCACTACCAGTTACAGAAGGCACAGGGGTAACATAATTTAGTAAGCGAAATTCATGGAGTATAAGAGTGTTTACTAGTCATGATGAGTATATATTACTCCCATTAGCAGAGATTTACTCATTACCCATGCGGGCATATGGATTTCCCAAAAATATCTACTTGGCTGCTGTGGAAACCAGAATGCTGAACTAGATAGGTGTTTGGTTTGATCTATCAGGGCTCTTCAGATGTATGGACTGACTTATAAGGTAGCTTCATAGATGGCCACAAATGGAGATACTCTTAGGAAACAATCATACTAGCCAGAATCCTATTGGTACACTATGATGGTGTATAACATTGCCATGTGTGATACTGACAGCAGGAGAAAAAGGTTATAGCACAGCAGCTATGAAGGAAGTAAGGTCACAGTCCTCAAAGGAGGCATGTTGTGGTATTAGAGGACTCCCTGCTGAGAGGGAAAGAAGCAGTGGTTTGTGGGCCTGGAAAGATGTCTCGTGATTTGTGTTGTCCCCCTGGGGCATGATGTAAAGATCCATGATGTAAAGAAGCAGCAGACAAAACTGGTCAAACCCACCACCCATATTGGGGAACCAATGACACTGCAAGGCATAATCTTCAAAAAATCATAAAGGATTATGAGGTTCTGGGTAGGAAGCTCAAAGACCTTGATGCACAGGTTGTCATTTCATCTCTTCTCCCAGTCGAAAGACATAGCCCAGGAAGGGAGAGAAAAATAGTAGAGGTGAACAACTGATTCCACAGGTGGTGCTGCTGGGAATGGTTTGGCTTCTTGGACCATAGTCCATAATTGCATGAAGATGGACTTTTGGCAAGTAATGCTTGCACCTCATAGCAGTTGGAAGGAATGTTTTTACAAAGAGTCCCACAAACCTAATCAGGAGGGCTTTAAACTGAGTTATGAGTTACAGAATCGCTTCCAAGTTCCCGACCTTATCAGTGATGAAGTGGAAGAACAGGAAGATGTAATGGAACAGCAGGAGGAAGTAATGGAATGTCACCAAAAGGAAATCAAATGTCAGCAACAGGAACTCCAGCACCAGCAAGACGAAATCCAACACCAGCAGGACCAACAGTCTCAACCTGAACAGAATGTCCAGGTAGCTGTGGAAGAATCTAGTCGTTGAGTAACCCCAGACAAGCCTCAGAGGAGACGAGTTCTGGTGGTTGGGGACTCCTGGCTGACAGGAACAGAACCAACAATTTGCAAGCTGGACAGGATCAAACGTGAGGTGTACTGCCTCCCTGGACCCCAAATCAATGACTTAACAGAGAGGCTAATGAGACTGGTCAAGCCCACCAAGTGTAATACCCTCCTTTTGGTTCACATTGGAACCAACAACACTGTGAGGCACAGCTGCATCACAAAGGATTGCGAGGTTATGGGTAGAAAGCTGAAGGACCTTGGTGTGCAGGTTGTTATTTCATCTCTCCTCCCTGTGGAAGGACATGGCCCACAAAGGGAGTGAAGAATAGTGGAGGTCAACAACTGGCTTTGCAGATGGTGCCACTGGATTTCTGTAAACTTAGGGAGTTACTTGCTGAAATCCTGTGGTCAAGAATACTAAAAGAGAAAGGAGTTCATGACAGATGGGAGTTTCTTTAAAGAGAGGTACTGAAGGCACAATCTGAAACTGTGCCAATAAGGAGGAGAAATAGAAGATGTCTAAAGAAACTGGAATTGTTGACTAAAGAACTCTCAGCTGAGCTAATTGTTAAAAAAAACATGTACAGGAAGTGGAAGAGTGGGGAAACCACCAAAGAGGACTTCAAGCACAGAATGAACTCAGGCTTGCCAGAGACACTAAAAACAATAAAAAGGTATTTTTAGATATGTCTGAAGCAAAAGGAAAAACAAGGAAATGACAGAGTCACTGCACAGAGAAGATGGCCAATTACTAACAGGGTGGAAGAGAGAAGGCAGAACTGCTCAACATCTCCTTTGTCTCATTTTTCTCCCAAAAGGATAGAACTACTCAACCTGGGTGGTGGGGAGCAGGTGAGGAAGGGGCAGGAATGCAGCACAGAATAGATAGAGAAGTAGTACAGGAATACCTGGTTAAACTAGATGAATTCAAGACTCTGGGGCCAGATTAATTACATCCAAGGATATTAAAAGAACTGGCAGAGGTCATTTCGGAACCACTCGGAATAATCTTTGAGAACTCTTGGAGAACAGGAGAAGGCCCAGCAGACGAGGAGAACAAATGCCGTCCCCATCTTCAAGAAGGGAAAAACAAGGACCCATATAATTATTGCATGGTCAACCTGACATCAGTACCAGGAAGAACCCTAGAGCAGATAATTAAACAGTCAGTTTGTAATTACTTACGAGAGCAATGGTGTAATCACTAAAAGTCAACATAGATTTTCAGAAATAAGTCATGCCAGACTAATCACTAAAAGTCAACATAGCATATCTTGATTTTGGTACGGCCTTTGAAAAAGTTCCCCATGACATTCTTGTAAAGAAGCTAGCAAGATGCGGGCTGGGCAGGGCTACTGTTAGGGGGATCTGTAATTGGTTAATCGACTGAACCCAAAGGGTGCTCACCAATGGTTGCTTTTCATCCTGGAGAGAAGTGACTAGTGGGGTGCTGCAGGGTTCTGTCTTGGGCCCAGTGCTATTCAACATCTTCATCAATGAGTTGGATGAAGGAGTAGAGAGCATGCTGATCAAATTTTCAGATGACACAAAATTGGGAGGGGTTGCTAATATCCCAGAGGACAGGATCAAAATTCAAAATGACTTTAACAGATTGGAGAGCTGACCCAAAGCTAACAAAATGAATTTCAACAGAGAAAAATGTAAAGTCCTACACTTAGGCAGAAAAAATGGAATGCACAAATATGGGATGGGGGACACATGTCTGGATAACAGTGTGTGTGAAAGAGATCTAGGAATCTTGGTAGATCACAAGCTGAACATGAGTCAGCAGTGTGATGCAATAGTAAGAAAGCCAAGGTGATTCTTGGTTGTGTCAATATGAGTATGGTGTCTCGCCCTTCCGGTTGCATGGCAGGTGCGAGTGGCGGCTCGGAATGAAGCTGCGCAATGGCACGGCTCCGGGTTCCAGCCGCCTCTTTTGTCAACTTAGAGGCGGCTAAACACCCCCTCTGGTACGAGGGATGCGGAAGCGGTCTGAAGGGGACCCCACAACTGGTGTTTGGCTCTACCTGGTTGGGAGAGCCGAAAACACCAGGGGGTCGAAGGACCATGACGGAGCCAGCGGGGTCATCGCCAGAGCGGCACAAGTGCCACCATTGACTTTTAATCAAGAAACAACTAGAAACAAGAAAAAGATAGCATGAACCTGTTCTGGACTTCACTTTGAAAATATCACAGTGGATTTTGGCTTGCAACAGTGCACAGGAGTGAAGGAATGGGGACCCAGAATGTAAGTGCGTCATGGCTGAGAGTTAATCTTAAAGGGGCGGTTGATTTTAAAGTAAAGGATAAGAGGCTCTTCTACTTTTCTCTTAAGGACTGAGCTTATAAGTGAGAAAGATTTCTGACTTGTTAATTGGACTTGTTGAATAAGATTGGACTTTATAAGATTTAAGAATCCCCATCTGGACATCAAACTTTCTTTATTTCTCTATTTTATTATGTTGGTGGATCCGAGATGATTGGTGTTTTGGTTTTTTGACTCTGGATTTCTGACCTTCAAATAATACTTGGGGAGGCAACAGTTGTTGATCAGTGCATATTCTTTTTTTTATTATTATTTTTGGTTCCTGTTGAATGAGACTTGTTCCCAGTGCTTTTTTTTTGAGTCTGGATTGTTGAGACTATTGAGCCTGTACTGGAAGGTCATTCAAGCAAACAACTTCACTCCCATGGATGGAACTGCTTGGAATTCAAGCGACTATAAGAATACAGAGAATCTTCAGAAATGATCTCCGGGCAGCAAGTCTGAGATGGGAGGGGAGAATAGGAGGTGAACTTGGGCACACGGCTTTGAAATTGATAAGTGGTAATGTTCTTGGCAATGTCAATTAAGCTTGTATATTTGATCGATATGCTGTCCTTAATATGGACATTGTGAGATTGTCAAAGGGGAGATGGGGGTAGTGTGATTGGGGAGCCTGTGAAAGATATCATTTAAGTAAAATATCCCCACTCCCATGGACGGAACAGCCTGGAACTTAAGCGACTTTGATAACACAGTGAATTTCTATAAAAATTTTCCTGGCAGTAAAGTTCGAGATGGGAGGGGGAAATGAGAGGGGATTTAGTTAAAGGGCTCCGAGTCAAATGAAGCAGTATGTATTTTGATAAGATCAACTAAGCTTATATTTTGATCTGCAAATTGTCATTATTATAACATTTTGACATTGTTAAAGGGTGGAAGGGGGTTGAACAGGACACAGATATAAATGGGAAACAAGATAATTTTTATATAATGAAATCCAGAGTGAGAAGATGAGGGAATGTAGCAACTATAATAGCTCAGATTGCCAGATATATACTGTCAGATGTTTTGTGGAGATCTCGAGAGTTCATGTTATATGATGGAGGATTTAAGAAGAACAGAAGACAGCGCAAGAAGACTTTAAAGAGACAAGTATAGAGAAAAGTGGAATGGCTAAAAATGGTAATAGCTGGGGACTGTCAAGTGGAAATGTCTGTATTAGATTGTGGAAATGATAATGGGAAAACAGCAACATAACAGGGAAAGGGAGAGGGAAATGCATGTTCAAACATTGAGGTAAACAATGTACTGGGATACATATAATGTAAAATGTGGAGTGAATTTCGGGTAGTGAAGACCAGATCAGAGTGGAAGATCAGAAACAATGCATGTAAAATTACAGGTTAAAAAACTTTTTTTTATTCTGAGAAAAAAATATAGGAGTATGGTGTCTCGATTGAGGGAGGTAATGGTACACTCTAGTCTGCTTTGGTTAGACCTCATTTGGAATATTGTGTTCAGTTTTGGGCACCTCAATTCAAGGAGGATATCAACAAACTGGAGTGTTTCTGGAAGAGAGCAACCAAAATAGCGAAGGGTGTGGGAGCCATGCCCTGTGTGGAGCGGTTTAGAGAGCTGGGTATGTTTAGTCTGCAGAAGAGAAAGTTAAGAGGGGACATGATAGCCATGTTTAAATATTTGAAGGGATGTCACATTGAGGAGAGAGTGGGCTTGTTTTCTGCTGCTCCAGAGACTAGGATAAAGAGCAATGGATTCAAGCTGCAGGAAAGAAAGTTCTATCTGAAGCTCAGGAAGAACTTCTTGACAGTCAGAGCTGTCCAGCAGGGGAATATGCTACCTGAGAGTGTGGTGGAGTCTCCTTCTTTGGAGGTTTTTAAGCGAGGCTGGATGGCTATCTGTTCGGAATGCTTTGATGGGTGTTTCTGTATAGCAGGGAGTTGGACTCAATGACCTCTGTGGTTTCTTCCAACTGTAAGGTTCTATGATTCTGTGTGGGCTGCAGAAACAGTATTCTTGAGGACGGAAGTTCATCAAGTGCTGGACATTATAGCTCAAACGTTATGGCATATGGTACAAGAATCCAATAGTGCGAGGGAAAGAAACTTAAATAAGCAGCTAGAAGGAAAGATCCACGGTCTCAGATACCTTTAGACTACTGCACAGAGGAAATAAGCAGAACAAACTTGAACCTGAAGCATAGCAAACCAAATATTATATAACAGGCATCAATGAAACCTGATGGGAAGAGTCTCATGATTTGAATGTACCAATAGAGGGGAATAGATTATTTCAGAGAAACAGATCAAGCAAGAAAGGAGGAGTAGCAGCACACTCTGTCAAGGACATTTACACCTGTAAAGAGATCCATAGAAGTTAGATTGAGAGCATTAGGGTAAAAATTAGTGTGGGACAGAACAATGGTGATGTCATTCTGGAGTTCTACTACAGACCCCCAAGTCAGACTGAGGACTTGGACGCTACCTTCCTGGAACAGATGTCAAAACATTCAGAAAGGAATGATGTAGCAGTAATGAGAAATTTCAACTATCCTGATATTTGCTGGAAGTCTAACTCTGCCAAGAATATCAGGTCAAACAAATTTCTCACTTGTCTTGCAGACAATTTCATAGTCCAGAAGGTGGAGGAGTGAACAAAGGTGTAACTGGGCTGTGCAATGGTTTAATTGGCAAAATATATTAACTGGCAGGTATGTTTAATTGGAATTTAAAAAATGATAACTGCAAGCCATGTGGGAGAGGGAATCTGGACTGTAAAAACAAGCCTGAGATGACCCCGGCGTTGCCAGATTGTAAAAGATAATCCTTTGAATAAGAACGATAGCCGGCTCAGAGAAGAGCAAAACCCCTGCTGGGTGCATTTACTATGGTAACACAAAAAAGGCAAAGCCATCAAACCAGTTATTATCTCTTTCTGGAACCTATGATACCAAGAGTACTTGTTGCAAATTTTAAAAACGGCTCAAACAAACGGCACAAGCCATGAAAACAGGAAGATTCCTACCAAAACAATAATAGTCTTATCCTCCCACTAGTGACTTCTTCTTTGTCCCCAACCACACAGCCATGAAAACCTTTTGCCACCTTTATGTTAAAATCATTAGCTTCTTTCCTTCAGACATTAAAAGCCATCAACCCATTCTGCCACCTTTTGTCCACCCTGAAAACTTTTGTTTACATGGGCAAGAACATCATCAAAACCTCATGTCTCCAGGGCAGGTTTTTCAGTATAAAGAGATCTTGATTTTGGGGACCCCCTCACAGCATTTTGATTTCAGGGATCTACTTTGTCACTCCAACCTTTTGCTGTCCTTGGGTGAAAAGTGCAAGCCATTTTGTCCTTCTCTGCTTTTCTCTGGATCATAATTATAACCCAATCCTTTTTATATCTCTTCTATCCATTTCCCTCTTTCTTTCCAGTTAACCTTGTATGATTGCTTGTGTGTGCGCGTGTTCGTGCGCGTGTGCGTATTTTCCCCAATAAAACACATTTAAATTGAACTATAAGTCTTCTGACTGATCTCTTTAGCAGTGACCTCATAGAACATTGGTGGACAGGTCCTACAAGTACTCCTCTTTTTGCAATATTCTTAATTTTAATTCCTCATTTTTACCTTTGATCACGTGTTCTGACAGAGGACCTCATGGGGTATCAAGAGAGATACCTATTTTGATTCTAACCAACAATGACGACCTGGTTAATGGGGTAGAAGTGGTGGTATCCTTCGGTGGAAGTGTCCATGCACTGCTGAAGTTTTTTAAGCAGTGGAAAAGAGAAACCAAACATAACCAGACACGCATTCTAGACTTTATGAAAGCTGATTTTAGTAAACTTAAGGAAATACTGGGTGTGATCCCATGGTCAGGAATACTAAAAGAGATGGGAGTTTATGATGTATGATAGATAGATAGATAGATAGATAGATAGATAGATAGATAGATAGATAGATAGATAGATAGATAGTATGTTTATTCCGGTCATAGACCAGTAAAAAGATTACATCAAAACAGTACCAAGGGCAAAAACCTAAGTACTGATACAAATAAACATAAAACATGAATAAATAATGAATAAAAACAGCATAATAAACTTGGTCAAGAATGCAGTACTACTGAGGGATAACAGTCTCACAAGGATTACAAGATATACAATATGCATCTACTCACTAGCCAACATCTTTCGTCTTAATCTCATAGCTGCAGCACAGAATCTAGCAACCTTATATGTTATATCAGAGTTTGCATCTGATAACAATAGGAAAGTATAAAATGATTCAGAACCACCTGGGTGTTCCTGAAGAATTGGGGAGATGATATCAGCTCTTAAATCTCTATAGAACATACATTGAAAAAGCATGTGTTCAACCATTTCAATCTGACCGGAATCACATGGACAGTACCTCTCCAAACAGGGAATTTTTTTATATCGTCCCTCAAGGACAGTAGATGGAAGACTATGGCAACGTGCTAGAGAAAAAGCCAATGTTTGGGCAGTTCTAAAATTTTTAAATAGGCCCGTGGCAAAATGTGATACTTGACCTGCTCACTAGCAATAAAGGATGGAGAACAGGCCAAATCTGTTTGGCGTTCAATATCAAAAATACATTGGCTGATTTAGCCTGGTCATAGCCCATTGCAAATAAGCTATCAGGGGACAGACCCAGCATTGAAAATTTGGTAACAACCGCCTGTTTCCATTTAGAGTAAAATCAGTCTTCCAAAACCAAGGGTGCAAACCCAATTGGTACAAAGTTTAATCTAAACCAGTAATTAAATATGCAAATCCATACTCTGGTCTCTATGCTCAGAAGGCCTGCCTCTAACCGTAAAATGGCATTGGATACACATTTAGGGACATGAAAAAGTGATCTTAAGAACTTAGACTGTACGTGTTCCAAAGGTGCAAAGTTAGGAAATGGCCCTAATTGAGCACCATACAAAAGCTGAACGATTGGTTTTGCCTCAAATACTTTCAGGGCCGCCGAAACATATTGACCACCTTTATACTTAAAAAACTTTTGGATAGCAACTGAGCTCTTTTGGGCATTGTTAACAATATAATCACCAAGGGCTTTCCTGCTACCCAAGGATTGAAAAATTACTCCTAGGTATTTGAAGCAAAAAACCTGAACTATTTGGTGATTATAGAATCATAGAATCATAGAAATGTAGAGTTGGAAGAGACCACATGGGCCATCCAGTCCAACCCCCTGCTATGCAGAAACACCCTCAAAGCATTCCCGACAGATGGCCATCTAGCCTCTGCTTAAAAACCTCCAAGGAAGGAGACTCCACTACACTCCCAGGCAGCGTATTCCACTGCCAGACAGCCCTGACTGTCAGGAAGTTCTTCCTGAGGTTCAGGTGGAATCTACTTTCCTGCAGCTTGAATCCATTGCTCCTTGTCCTGGTCTCTGGAGCAGCCAAAATGAGCCCTCTCCTTCCTCTACGGGCATCCCTTCAAATATTTAAACATAGCTATCATGTACCCTCTTAACCTTCTCTTCTGCAGACTAAACATACCCAGCTCTCTAAGTCTATCCTCATAGGGCATGTCTTCCAGGCCTCTCACCATTTTGGTCACCCTCCTCTGGACTTGCTCCAGCTTGACCATGTCCTTCTTGAATTGGGGTGCCCAGAACTGGACACAGTATTCAAGATGAGGTCTAACCAAAGCAGAGTAGAGTGGTACCAGTACCTCCCTCGATCTAGACACCATACTCCTATTGATGCAACCGAGAATTGCATTGCCTTTCTTGGCTGCCGCATCACACTGCTGACTCATGTTCAGCTTGTAGTCTATGAAGACTCCTAGATCCCTTTCACATGTACTGCTATCCAGCCACTTGTCCCCCATCCTATATTTCTGTATTCCATTTTTTCTACCTAAGTGTAGGACCTTACACTTCTCTCTGTTGAATTTCATTTTGTTAGCCTTGGCCCAGCTCTCCAATCTATCCAGGTCATTTTGAATTTTGATCCTGTCCTCTGGTGTATTAGCAACCCCTCTCAATTTGGTGTCATCTGCGAATTTGATGAGCATGCCCTCTATTCCTTCATCCAAGTCATTGATAAAAATATTGAACAGCACTGGGCCCAGGACAGAACCCTGTGGTACCCCGCTAGTCATTTCTCTCCAGGATGAGAAGCAGCCATTCGTGATCACTCTTTGGGTTCGGTAGGTCAACCAATTACAAATCCAACTAACAGTAGCCCTGTCCAGCCCACATTTTACTAGCTTCTTTGCAAGAATGTCATGGGGAACTTTGTCAAAGGCCTTACTGAAATCAAGGTATGCTACATCCACAGTATTCCCTTCATCTATCAAGCTAGTAACTCTATCATAAAAAGAGATAAGATTAGTCTGGCATGACTTATTTTTGAGAAATCCATGTTGACTTCTCGTGATTACCGCCTTGCTTTCTAAGCGATTAGAAACTGACTGCTTAATGATCTGCTCCAGGATCTTTCCGGGTACTGATGTCAGGCTGACTGGGCGATAATTATTTGGGTCTTCTTTTTTTCCCTTTTTGAAGATGGGGACAATAGTTGCTCTCTTCCAGTCTGCTGGAACTTCTCCTGTCCTCCAAGATTTCTCAAAGATTATGGCAAGCGGTTCCGAAATGACCTCTGCCAGCTCTTTTAATATCCTAGGATGCAATTCATCTGGCCCTGGAGACTTGAATTCATCCAGTGCAGCCAGGTATTCCTGTACCACACCTCTACCTATTACGTGCCTCATTTCCCCTGCTTCCTCACCTGCTCCCCAACCGCCAGGTTGAGTGCTTGTATCCTTCTGGGAAAAAACTGAGGCAAAGAAGGTGTTAAGTAGTTCTGCCTTTTCCCTTCCCCCTGTGAGTAATTCTCCGTCTTCTCTGCGCAGCGACCCTATTGTCTCCTTCTTTTTTCTTTTGCTGCGGACGTATTTAAAAAAGCCCTTTTTATTGTTTTTAATGTCTCTGGCCAGCCTAAGTTCGTTCTGTGCTTTAGCCTTTCTGACCTCCTCCCTACATCTCCGGGCCACATGCTTAAATTCTTCTTTGGTGGTTTCCCCCTTCTTCCACTTCCTATACATGTTTCTTTTAACTCTTAGCTCAGCTGAGAGTTCTTTAGTCAACCATTCTGGTTTCCTCAGATGCCTCCCATTTTTCCTCCTTATTGGCACAGTTTTAGACTGTGCCTTCAGTATCTCCTTTTTAAGGAACTCCCATGCCTCCTGAACTCCTTTCCCTTTCACTATTCTTGACCACGGAATTCCAGCCAGTAGCTCCTAAGTTTACCGAAGTCCGCTTTTTCAAAATCTAAGATGAGTGTTTGGCTACCCTTATCTTCTCCTTCCCACTGAATGCCAAATTCCAATAGGGCATGGTCACTCCCCCCTAAAGATCCAACCACTTCTACCTCATTAACAAGATCATCCCTGTTGGTCAGGATCAGATCTAGAATATTTGATCCCCTTGTGGCCTCTTCCACCTTCTGGACCATGAAGTTGTCTGCAAGACAAGCAAGAAACTTGCTGGACCTTGCTGTCTTGGCAGAGTTTGACTGCCAGCATATATCTGAGTAATTGAAATCTCCCATTATTACTGTATCTCTCCTCCTCGAATGTGCAGTCATTTGGTTGAGGAAGGCGTCATCAAAGTCCTCAGCCTGGGTTGGAGGTCTGTAGTAAACCCCCACCAGAATATCCCTATTGTTTCTCGCTCCCTTAATTCTTACCCAAATGCTCTCGACTTGGCTTACTGGGTTTAAGTCAAGGATCTCTTCACAGGGGAAAACATCCTTGACATACAAGGCTACTCCTCCTCCTTTCTTGTTTGGTCTATTTTTGTAAAATAGGCTATACCCCTCTATTCCTATATTCCAATCATGAGACTCATCCCACCAGGTCTCAGTGATTATCTATAGTCCAAAGAAGGCTCCTTGTTTTTCCCCCAAATGCCACTATTTTGATTTTTTGATAATTTAGAGGTAAATAATCTTTATTACAAAAATGAGCCAAGGCTTTAAGAGCTCTTTTTAGTCCAATGGGAGTCCTCGAGAGTATAACCGCATCCTCTGCATATAGAAGCACGGCGATGGATCTTCCTGCTAGCTGAGGGGAATGAAAATAGGCATTTTGAAGCCCTCCCACCAATGAATTAATATAAAAATGAAATAGCAACGGAGCCAAGATACAACCTTGCTTTACTCCCTTCTCTGTTTTGATTGCACTGGTTAGATGATCCCAAGGAGAGCATCTTACTTTCAAGAAAGTCCCTTCATGAAGCATACGGATTAAAAAATCGCCTATCAATCAAAGATGCCTCCAGCTTTTCCCACAGAATTGATCGAGAGATGGAGTCAAAGGCAGCTTTAAAGTCAATAAAGCCAGCATACAGGGAGGTTACATTGTTTGAAGAGTATTTATCAATTAAGTGTTGAAGAACAAAACATTGATCAATAGTTGATCTCCCTCCCCTGAATCCAGCCTGCTCCTCTGCTAAAATATTTTCTTGCTCCAACCAATCCAAGTTTCCTCTGTAGATGTCTTGCATATAATTTACTGATGGTGTTTAGTAAACTGATAGGCCTGTAATTGGCTGAATCATTTTTAGATCCCTTTTTGAAAATAGAGATTATAATTGCCAGCTCCCAATCCTGCGATGTATGACCATATTGATCAATGCAAATAAAGAGAGAGGCCAGGAGAGGAGCCCAGAAGTCCAAATTGTTTTTGATGAGATCTGGGGAATCAGGTCCTCTCCTGGGGCTTTCCTTGATCTTAACTGTAATACTAAGATTTTGATTTCTGAGACAGTTACTGAGGGCCAGGGTGGCAAAGAGTCTATTGGCAGATGTGAGTTTCCATTTCCATTAGTAATATCTGCATATAAATTCTGAAAATATACTTCCCAAACGTTAGGGGCTATAAGGCAGTCCAGCCTACCTGAGGGATTATTTTGTCTTGCTGAAATTATATGCCAAAAGTGAGAAGAATCCTTATTTGAGTGACTTGAATAAGACGCCTCCAGTTTTCCTTTATGGCATTCTTTTTGTGAGCCAATAGTTGCTTGTATTTCTTCTTTTCCTGAAGGAGCACTAGAGCAGTGGAAGGTGAAGAGTCTGTTATATATGCCTGGTATTTGACAGAAAGGTTATTTTTGGCTTTAATACAGTCCAAGTCATAACATGATTTGGCGTGAAACTAAAGATTTAACTTGTGGTTCGACTCCTCTTGCTAAAAACTGATGCAATTCCCTGGTAATTAAATTATAACTTTCAAATATAGCCTCCAGCAGCTCTGCATTGATCATTGCAAGTCGAAGATTCTGAAAGTATTGAGATGCCAGTTGCTCTGCAATCGTCTGGTTTAATTGTGTACTCCACTTGGCACGGCAATAACTTGTCCCTTCAAAAATTATTTATAATTATAGAAGTCCTCCTCATAAGACTGTTGTATAATATCAAGTAACTGCAATGAAACAGGAAAATGATTGCTTTCAAATCTTGGGATAACTTCTAACTTCCCAACCTGCCCTGGCAGCTCCTTAGAGACAATTATACAATCGACAGCACTCATTCTAGTGCCAGAAAGATAGGTACATCTGGCTGGGCAGTCATTCTATATGGCACTATTTAAAATTTGAAGATTGAGTCGATACATGGTTAAGGCTAGACATAAGCCATCATAATTAGTTTTCTGATCTTTTGAACAACATATCTTCACCTTCCTCTGTGTATGGGGAATGACATCTATGCTGTGCAAACAAAGAGTTGTTGTCTGGGCCCATTCTAGCACTGATATCACCCCCCAAAATCACAGATGCCTTTGGATATTTTGTGGTTAGTTCAGCCACATAAGTCTCCAAATCATCCCACATTGCCTTAATTTCAGACTTCCTTTTCATTGGGGGCATATAGATGTTGATAACCACGAGGATGACAGATTTGAACTGCATCATGACTGCCATACCATTAGATTTAAATGGAGGAAGCACTCTTGTAGAGACATGTAAACCTTTGGAGATCAACATGCCTAGGCCTCCCACAGCTCTACCATGATTAGCCATGGTCACGGCCTTGATGCTTAAAGAGTGGAAGCCATTTAGTAGCAGATCTTCCTTAAACCAGGTTTCTTGAAGAAGAATGATGTCATATTGGGACAAGAAGGAGGTGAAACTGGAATCTCCAATGGACACAGCCCATCCTGCAACATTCCAAGTTAGAAAGGCAGTCCTGTTCCATTCCATTCATTATCAAGCTGATTCATTATCAGGCCCATACAAAGTATACAGGCATACAGGGGGTAATTGATTATCAGCAGGTAATGGACTTGGTGGATGAGGGTGTAATTCCTCCTGTGTCTATACAATCCGATCAGACTCATTGTTCCTTAACTGACACTCCAAAGGAGCAGGGTGTATCAATGCTGCATGAACTACAAAATGGGGATCATTAGCAAGCAGTGATCCTATAGTCTTAGATGGACCCTCTGCCCCATCTTGTTCATTAGAAGAACTAGCAACCTGGGGCAGTTCTACAAGTGTACAGTGGTCGTCAGAATGCAGAGGGATATTAAAAAGGGAGCCTCAGCTGCTTGAGTGTCCACATGGTCTTTGACACCATCATCTTGAGTGTTTACTTCTTTGATGGAAGTTTCAGCTGCCACACATTGCTCAATGCCTTTGTTCAAGGAAGGAGCAGATGACATAGGGAACCCACTAGCCAGGTTGGAGGCCTCATCCCTATAGGGGAAAAGGGGGCAGTAAGATGACTGCTTGTTATAATTCTCACTTGAAGGGATGGTATCCTGAGCCAGATCTTTGTTTGTCACTGTCTTTGCCCTTGTAATCCTAGATTTAAGTACAGTTTCTCTTGAACCTGTTTTCCTTTGCATATGTGTATAAACTGAGGTCTTAATTCCCCTTAATTTATCTTTAAGGGTGTATATATCCTTATTTAGGAGATTAGCTTCTCCAGCTATAGAGGGCTGGGGGCCTTTATTCTCTTCAAAAGGAGTAAAACCAAGGCCATCTGAGCCTGATTCAATCTCCATTTGTTCATTCACAAAGCCATTTTGTTACCACGGCATTCTGGTCTGGTCTTTGGTGAACCAAGGTATCATTTTAATATCATAATTCGGCCCTTTTTCCTGCCACCAGCTAAGTGTTTGTAAGGCTCCACCGGACAAGCGCGAAACTAGGCACGGGCGATAGTTGTAAAGTACCAGATATAGCCAGTTCCGCTTCAGGGGAAGCCACCCTACACAAACACTTTGATTGCAAGACAAAGAGGACTCTTTGCCTGTGAAAACACCCTGGCAAGCCAGGCACTTAACGGCCGAGCTAGCTGCATCTGCATACCAGCTACACCATTGTCAATTTGGTTCATAACTCAATCATGCGAATTCCGACCTTTCGAAGCCTTTGTCTCCAGACCAAAATTCATTGTTCTCCTGTAAAGACCAGTCTAGCCTGTGGTCGTTCCTTCCCTATAAAAGATGCCCCATTTTGAGAGCTCTTTGGAACTCTCGCTGGACTTTGCTGAAATCACTTAAACCCTTGCTGAATCACTGAAACCGTCCGGAACTCTCGCCGAATCTCTTGCTGCCGCTCAGCTCAGCAGATTCCCCTCGGTTTCCACGCTGGGTTTCCTTCCTTCTTTTCAATTGGTGTCTCCAGGACTTCGGACAGGTGGCGTATTGCTTATTTCTCCAAAATTCTCTTTCTTTCCTCTCTAGTTAGGTGTGTTTGAGTTTTATTACTTTTCTTTACTTAATAAAAACTGTTAGTATTTTAAAACTGCTTGGCTCCTCACTGACCCGAACCGGTATACATAGGATGAAAGATCTCGCTGCTTTGCCCTGCCTCTTGTTAGCCAAGAGAGTGCTCCAGTTAATTTTCCCCATCTTTGCTTGTTTGGTTTGGTTATTTGGGTGCCCCTCCTGGGACCCCCAGTTTACAGGGTAACAATTTTTCACTGCTCCTGTTAAAAGGTTCTGAGCTGCCTTCTCTTTAAACACTCTAACTATTCGTATGTAGTGGGTATGCCATAAAAGATTTCTCATCTGGAGCAGCTGAGAGGGAAGAGAAAAAAGCATGAAGGTCAAAAGTATATTCTTGGCTCTATTTAGACTAGGTAAATAATGGTGCTCAATCAGGTCAATGGGATTATTATGGGATTTCAAAATCTGGGACAGTTGAGATAGAATAGACTCTTGAGTAGACCATCTATATCCATATCTATGCACTTCCAGCAGAATTTGATTCCTCTGAAGTACACGGCAGAATTTCGCCCTCCTATTTGATAATTGTGGGCATTCATGCTTCAGTTGGTAGAAAGGGTCCATTTCCCTAGGTTGTTGATTGAGCTGTAATCTGTGTTGAGCCAAATCCCTTTGAAGACTGGACAACTTAGTAGCAACATCTTTTAAGCGTTGTAAAACTAAAATAAGGGTCTCTGCAGACAGAAGACAAATCTCTTGGCAGGAGTGAAACCGATGAGGAAGAAGAACATCAGAAGTTAACTCAAGGGCATTTACATTTTCACTACCCTGTTCATGAGTTAAGTTCAGGATACAACTGCTAGTAAGTAAAGGCAGAGAAGAAGGTTGACTTAAAGTAGCCGGTTGAGAGAGTTTGTTTGTTGGAGAAGAAAAAGAATTCGCATCCAGGAAGCTGTTACTTACTGTTTGTGAATCTTCTGTTACTTCTGTTTGTGAATATTGGTCAATTCTTCTCTGCTTATCTGCTTTACTGCACCTGAAGGACTCTTGGATTTTATTTGGGCTCGACCGGTGCCGTTTTTTTATCTTAACAGTCATAATCACACTTTGAAATAAGCAGAGAGAGTGAGCCCAACAAACACAGTTGCAATAGACTATGAAGACTGTTGTGTTTTCAATATTTTACCTCCAAGCTGTCCTTATCAGCAGGCATTAGTTCAAAATAGCCAGGGAGGATAAATTAAATAAAGCCAAGTCTGGCTTTATGTCAGGGTCACGGTTGTGGAGTCCCGTCAAGAAGACTGAAAATAAGAGCCTTATTTAAAATAGCAACAAAATGTAATATAGTAGGGTAAAAACAAATAAAAAAAGGGACTTTAAAAGGAGCTGTTTAAAGGAGCTGCTGCCTCGTAGCCATCTTGTCTCCACCCTCCTCCATGATGTATGGGAGTTTCTTAAAAGTGAGTTATTGAAGGGACAATTTCAAACAGTTCCAATGAGGAGGAAAAATGGAGGTTCTAAAGAATCTGGGATGGATGTCTAAAGAACTTTTAATGGATCTAAGATTTAAAAGGAACATGTACCAGAAATGGCCCAAAGAGGAATTAAAACAAATAGCCAGTGTAGGGAGAAAACCAGAAATGCTTAAGTGCAAAGGAGCTCAGGTTTGCTACAGAGGTTAAAAAGAACAAAAATAGCTTTTTTTGTTATGCCTGTAGGAAAAGGAAGAACAAAGAAATGGTAGTGTCATGTTGTGCTCTCTCCATGCCATGAAATTTTATGTAGGATGTGGAAAATATGTATATAGGTATGTTTATGTAGGATGTTGAAGAAGATGAATGGGAAAATTCGTAGAGACAGGAAGTGTTACCAAATTGTCAGCATTGTTTATCAGATGGGGCAACAAATAGCATTTAACTAGCCTAGCTGAGAAACTTTTGTTTGTGTTTGAGGATAGCAATCAATGGGTGATTTACTAGGATTAATCACTCAGGCACTTGCTACCACTTGAGATCATCCAAATTGACTCCATCTCAATATCAGAATGAGCAGATAACATCAAAGCAAACCGGCCCATGATTCACAAGGCAGTAGACCCTGCCAAGGCTACTTACAAGAAGTACACTGACATGAAAAGGGACCAGGGGTGGAAAAAAGGACTGAGGGACAAAGTTTACTTATCCACCAAACTTTTGAAAAGTGCACAGCCCTCAAAGAAACTGGGGCACAAATATGTGGGGCCGTTTACAGTGAAAGACCTGGTGAATGGGGTTACAGTAGAGTTAGAGTTGCCAAAAACTTATAGGCAAATCCATCCCATTTTCCATTTCAGCTTGTTGAAACTAAAAGCCAAAGACACGAGCAACATGAGACCCAGTGAAGCTTTGTCTCCCCTGCCAATTATGGTGGGAGAAGACCAGCACTTTGAAATATCAGAGATTTTGGATTTCAGGAAAAAGAGAGGAAGACTGCAATACTATGTGAAATGGAAACACCTACTAGCCAGAGAAAGGGAATGGTTAGATGTGCAACATGTAAGGGCACTGCAGCTTATATCAAAATTCCATGACAAATATCCTTACAAAGAGGGGTAGCGGAGTTTGGGGGACAGAATGTCCATGTTGTGCTCTCTCTATGCCATGAAATTGTATGTAGGATGTGGAAAATGTATATGTATGTATACATGGAAAATGATGAATGGGAAAATTCTTAAGATACACAAGGTGTTACCAAATGATTGGCATTGTTTATCGGATGGGGCAGTCCAGCTGAGAATCTTTTGTTTGTGTTTGAAGACAGCAATCAGTGGGTGATTTACTATGATTATACTGTAGGTTTCTAGGTTAGGGATGGTAGGTAGAATATCAAAGGACAGGGCAGGAAATTCTAAGTATAAAAGTAAGTAATAGAAAAGAGCTATTTCAACAAAAGAGAAAATGACCTAGAAATTAAGAGGAGGCATGACCCTGGAGAAGCTACCAATGGGCATTGTGTATGGAGGGTAATGTACTATTTTGTTTTACTATACCACCAGATGAGTGATGCAGACCATTGACTCCAGCAACAGTTGTTAACTGGCCTTTTGTGTTTCAATAAACATCATGGAAAGTATACATGTGTTTTCTTGAGAGACGCAGTGTAGCAGGATACAACATATAAGGCCTCTGTGGGGAAAAGATGGTGAAATGCTAAGAGGGGACAGAGAAAAGGCAGAACTAATCAGTACCTTCTTTGCCTCAGTCTTCTCCCAAAAGAAAAACAATGCATGACTGGGGTAAATGGAGAAAATGCAGCACAGCATAGTTTAAGAGGTAGCACAGAAATACCTGACTATACTAAATGAATTTGATGTTCCATGGCCAGATGAAATACACAGTGCTCCTTCCACATTCTTGAGTTTCTCTTTCATAGATTTGATTATTTGTGAGTCTGTAGCTGGTGCTTGACTGGCTCACCCTTTTCACTCCCATCCTCCTTCTCTCTCTCTTCTGTTTCTGCCGAAAGCTCCATCCCATCACTCCCTTTTCCTACTTTGTCACTGCAATGCTTCAGATAGATTTAAAAGCCCTTCCCATCCACCTTAATGCTAAATCCTCCTACTCTCCCTCTCTTGTGTTGCCAAAAGCTCCATCCCCTCATTCGCTTTCCCACCTTGCCACTGCAATGCCTGAGCCAGATTTTAAACCCCTTCCCATCAACTTTAATCCTCAGTCCTACTAATCCCCATCTCCTATTCTGCCAAAAGCTCCATCTCCACACTCCCTTTCCCACCTTGCCATCATGAAGCCTCAGCCAGGTTTTTAAACTTTTTCCCATTGACCTTAATTCTCAGTCCTCCTCCTCTCCCTCTCCTGTCTTCCTAAAAGGTCCATCCCACCACTCTCTTTTCCACTTTGCCACTCTGATGCTTCACTCAGATCTTAAACTCTTTCCCAGTGCTATTGGAAGGACAGGGGATTGAGTGGAGGAGGAGGATTGGGAAGAAAAGGAATGGGATGAGGAGAGGTTTAAAATTTTGCTGATGGGACAGGATATAAAGAGAGAACTGGAAGGAAGAGCAGTGGAGTGAGGAGGTTGGTGGCCTGGGAAGGAGTTTTCTACTTTTCACTTTCATGAGGGTCTTGTGCTCCTAAACCCTATGAATCTGGAGGGCTGAGTGTACATCCAAGGATATTAAAAGAACTGGCAGAACTAATCTTAGAACCACTGGCAATAATCTTTGAGAATTCTTGGCGGACAGGAGAAGTCCCAGCAGGCTGGAGGAGGGCAAATGTTGTCTCCATCTTCAACAAGGGGGGAAAAAAGGACCCAAACAATTACTGCTCATTTAGCCTGACTTCAATACCTAGAGCAAATCATTAAACAGACAGTCTGTAAGCACTTAGAAAGGAATGCCATGATCAGTAAAAGTCAACATAGGTTTCTCAAAAACAAGTCATGCCAGACTAATCTGATCTCTTTTTTGATAGAGTTACAAACTTAGTGGATGAAAGGAATGCTGTGGATGTAGTGTAAGGCCTCCATGATTCTTGCAAACAAGGTAGTAAAATGTAAGTTAGCCAAAGCTACTGTTAGGTGGATTTGTAATTGGCTGACTGGCTGAATATAAGGGGTGCTCACCAATGATTCCTTTTCATCCTGGAGAGAAGTGACTAATTGGTTGCCACAGGGTTCTGTCCTGGGCCCAGTTCTATTCAACGTCTTTATCAATGACTTGGATGAGGGAATAGAGTGTATTCTTATTAAATTTGCAGATAACACCAAATTAGGAGGGATAGCTAATACCCCAGAGGACAGGATGAGAAATCAAAATGACCTTGACAGATTAGAGAGCTGGGTCAAAATTAACAAAGTGAATTTCAACAAGAAATGCAAGGTACTACACTTGGGCAGACAAAATGTGAAATGCACAGATATCAGATGGGTGACACCTGGCTTGACTGCAGTACTTGTGAAAGAGATCTAGGAATCTTAATAGAACACAAGGTGAACATGAGTCAGCAGTGTGATACGGCAGCTGAAAAAGCCCATACAATTATAGGCTGCATCAGTAAGATTACTGTATAATGTCTAGGTCAAGGGAAGCAATAGTACCACTCTATTCTACTTTGGTTTGACCCCACCTGGAATACTGTGTCCAGTTTTGGACACCACAGTTCAGAAAAGATATTGACAAGCTGTAACATATCCAGAGGAGGGCAACCAAAATGGTAAAAGGTCTGGAAACCCTGCTCTGTGGGGAGTTCCAGTAACTGAACTGATAAAATACCGAAGCCACAACCTTAGTTGGAGTCAATAGTTTCCTTTCTATTTATATCTTTCCAACACACTATTTGAAAGGTTCCTTGACAAAATTCAAGAACAGAACTAATACCATGACAACAGGTGACTGCTGACTGTCATTGTCTAATTTGGAGCCCGCTACACGAAACTTGCAGAAAAGGGTTGCATTAGGTTTGATAGATGTTTAATTTTATGCAGTCTTTTTAAAAAATATTGTTCAGTATGTTGGAATATTAAAATTGTCTTGGTGTTTAATAAGTGATTTTCTGTTTACCTGTTCGTGCTGTATCCTTGCTTGACAGAGAGCCCCCAGAACCCGAGAAGAGCTTCTAAGGGGGCCATGGCCAAAAAACAGTTGAGATTGGCTGGTGTAGTGCACCAACAGGATTCTGACCATAGATGTGTTAAAACACCCCAGTGAAACATATGAGAAACAGGAAAAGATTCAGGCCAAACAGGTATATGCTTTCTAGTCCACGATAGTCCTTTAGACAGCCTGAGTGAATGGGGCATACTATTTTGAATATAGTCAGTCCTCCACATTTGCTAGGGTTAGGGGTACAGGACTCCTGCAAAAGTGGAAAACCCACAAATATCAAAATGTGCAAAATGTCTGTGTGTATGTATATGTATGTGTGCATATGTGTGTGTGTGTGTGTGTCTGTCTGTCCGTGGGAAGGGGGGGCTAAGGCATGGTGGGCAGAGCAGGCACCAGGGTCAAAACCAGGTCAGTGCAAGAGGAAGGAAAGACATGGGTTAGCATGGTGACCCTATATTTCCTTTCTCTCACTCATCTCCTTTCTTGGGTGTGTGTGGGTAGTTATTGGGAGAGGGTTTGTGGTGCTGAGAAATTGGGCTTTGAGCCACCCTTAGCTGGCCAGGTAGCAGCTGGTGGAGGAAGAGGAGGACTAGAGTTGAGTTTTTAAAAGGCTACATGGCATGATTGGAGCTTCTGAAAAGAAAGGATCCCCTGGGAAAGAAGTACTTGAGGTGAGAGGGCAAAGATTGGAAAAACACACAATAATCAATCTGTGAAAGTTAAACACATGAATACAGAGGGCCAACTGTATATCACTGCACTGCATGATTTCCCAGTTTTCAGTTGTGATGGTTTACCACACAGAGCAGCTCCATACAGAGTTGCTAGTTCCAGAGATACAAATGTGGTCTAAAAAACATATATTAAGAGGCAGGGCTCTCTGACCTATAAACACAGCCTCTATCATGTCTCCTACACAGCCACTGAGGGGGTGGCATCACCTAAATTGCTCTTTCGATCATACTCAAAGATTACAATAGGAAACTGACAGGGATACATTTGTCCAAAAATCCATTTCTAGATAAATAATTCTGTTACCTCATTGGTAAATCCTGTCCCAGGGTCTACAATTTTTCATATCAAATATGATTCAACCTGCCAGAGAGGTCACCCAGATGAGCACATAGGCAGCAACAGTCGAACTATTGATAACCAGGTCAGGACAGTACAATCCCCCATCAAGCTGTGCAAACCTACAGTAGACAAAGGGTCCTCAGCCTCTGAGAAGCTGACTTGAGGGGATTAGCATGTTTTCCCCAAGCTGAGCACTGATAGCAGTAAAATCATATCAGGCAAGGACCATCTACATAAGTTCACACCACAACTCAATGCAACCAAAGATCCTGAAACTTTGGCAACACCTCATAATCCCATCATGCAAAGGGAGTTGCCATTGTGGAACTTCTTTTCCGTTACAACCCCATTGTTCTCCCCGAGAAAGGATTAGCTCTGCAGGTACTTTTTACCCTACAAATAGTCCCAGTTTTTGAGTGTTTCTTGTGATAGCTCCTGGTCATACCAGCAGACCGTTTCTCCGTCCGTCGAGTAATCTCCTCAGCCCTCTCCGTGTTGAGTTCTACTTCATTCGCTGTTCTTGTCGGATTAAGGACTTCAGGAAAAGGTGCAGTATCACCCCATCTACAATCCCTCTAATATCTCCCCTATCCAGTTTCCACTCTTTGCTTCTTAAATAGGTCTTAAGTGAGTGTGTGCGTGATTGCGTCGGTGCATGAGACTTTCACTCAATAAAATCATTTATTGGACATCTCTGTTTGGTTTTTGGCTTGGCCTCACCCCATAAAAACTGGGTAAAAAGATCCCTCTAGGTTAGCCTGCCTCTTGCATTGCTATTGCTTGTGCTCTGCCGAGTTTCCATCTCCTATCACATGCAGCACATTAAAGCGTCCCCCACAGGGCCCCAGAAATCAGGGTAACAATTCTCTCTTTTGAAATGTAAATACATGCATGGTGAATCAGAACTGGTTAAAATTACTTGATTTCCACAAGCTTGAATGCCTTTCATGGACACTGTTCAGATTTATTCTTTTTTTCTTCTTTTAACTCTATCATAAACCCTTGAGAAACTGGGATCAGAAAATAGAAACTGAATCTGAGCTTGCTCTGGAGTGACACAACAGCAACAGTGCACAGCAGATAAGGCGAAAGAAGATTATAAACTCCATACTGACAGTGGGCCATCTTCATGCTCTCAGAGGAAAAAATACATGATTTCTGAAGCCTTAAAAAATTGCACCTAACCCAGTTCGCCAAGTTTCACTAATATTTTCCTTCTTTCCACATGTCTTACCAGAACAAGAGTTTTATCAGAACAACACGTTTGGCTGAGTGTGTGAGTCCTGAGCCATATCCAGTCTGCTCATGTGGCAGCTATAAGAGTGTGGATAAGATGAGGAATATCATAGAAATTCTGCTGCCTCCAATGAAATTTTTCTTTAATCCCAAAATGCTTAGTATCACAGTGACCTAAACCATCACTTCAACTTTTAGAAACACATCATAGAGAGCAGGCAGGGTAAAGTTGCCCAGTGAATGCGAACACAGCAAGCATGAGAGTTCAGAGCTTGAACAATCTTCACTTTGCAAACCCAACCCATTCCACTGTCCTGAAAGCAGAAAGTATTGTACACAAGAATTTGCAAACTGCACAGTATAAATACTTCAGATTTGCCATCACATCAGCTATTTTGTTGCTGAGCCCTAATGAGCACCATTAGTACCTTTTGTTGTTGTGTGCCTTCAAGTTGTTGCTGACTTATAGCAACCCTAAGGTGAATCTATCAGGGGTTTTCTGGGGCAGAGAGCATGCGATGAGCCCAAAATCACCCAGTGGGCCCCCATGGTCAAACAGGGAATTGAACCTGGCCTTGAAGATTGTAGTCCAACACTCAAACCACTACACAACACTGCATAGGAAATAGTTGCTGTCTGTGTTAGATAGTCTTTAGCTACAACACAGTACAATGGGTACAAGAGGACCAGCAGGGTGTACTGGTTTGAATGTTTGACTATGACCCTGAAGACCAGGGTTTAATTCCCTACTTGGGCATGGAAACTTCCTGGATGACCTTGGGTGCATCACACACTCTCAGCCCAGAAAAACCCCATGATAGATTCACCATAGGGCCACTGTAAGTCAGAAATGGCTTGAAGGCACACAACAACAATGTAATGGGAATTATACGTAAATAACTGTAAAATGAAGTTTGCTGTTGTTATTTGTCATATGTCTGAATTATGCTGACATTGGGAGTGAAAGACCTCCAAGAGCCCTAGTTCTCAACAGTCCTGTTCAAAGACCATGGCTTCTTTGAGTGTATCAATGCATCTGTAATGTGGTTTTTCTTTTTCTCCTACTGCCTCCCACTCTTTCCAGCATTATAATCTTTTCCAGTGAAGATATCGTCTAATGATATCTCAAAAATATATTAGGCTCAGTTTAGTCATTTTGGCTTGTAGGGAGAGTTCAGGGTGATTTCCTCCAGGACTCATGTTGTTGTTGTTGTTTCGTTTTTTGGCAGTCCATGGTAATAGAACTCTCCAGCACCACATTTCAAATGAATTGATTCTCTTCCTACATGCACAGATAGATGGTTGGGTAATTCTGAATATAGAAAAAATTCTATATTTTTACACTTTAGTTTCTTCATAGTTACCTTTCCAAGTCTTAAATGTTCTTCTGATTTTTTATCTACAATCTCCAGTTTGATTTATAACTGAACCAAGGAAAACAAAATCTTTATTAATTTTGATGTCTTCTTCACTGTTATGTAAATGGTCTGAGTTTGTTATTTTTGTTTTCTTAATATCTAGCTTCAACTCTTCTTGTCACTTTCCTCCTTAACTTTCATCAGTATCTTTCCAATCTCTTGCTTGTAGCATGGTATCATCTAAATACCTTAAATTGCTGGTGTTCCTTCTTCCATTTTCATAGCTCCTTCTTTCAAGTCTAATCCTGCTTTTCATATGATTATGTATATGCATAAAAAGACAAGATGATAAAATGCAGTTTTCTCTGATTCTCTTGCCAATTGGAAACATTTCTGTGTCACCATATTCTGTCTTTACAGTGGCTGCTTGTTTAGAGGACAATCAGGATAATCAGATGTTGTGGCACACTCATTTCTTTTAGACTGACCCATAATTTTTCATGAGCTACCACCCAAAAGCTCTGTTAAAGCACCAACTGATTTTCTACTGGATTTTTTTGGTGTGCTCCACTAGCCAATATGTGCACATTTGTAATATGATTGCTAGTTCACTTGTAAGAACAATAAAACAGTTCCCTTTCCTCAAGCTCACAATCTACTGAAGACATGACACAAATGGACAAGGAGGTAGTAGTGTGTGAGGGGACTGAAAAGAAACCAGACAAAAATGTCACCCATTCTTCATGGGAGTTGTAGGACCTGATCTTTATATAAAACTCTACATCATACACAACAGCAAATCAGGTCCTCACATTTAAGAATGAAGCCAAAGGGCCCAAGTAATATTTATTTTTTTTCACAACTGTAACTCCCATAAGACCTAGCCAGCAGAGGCAATGGTGAGGAATGCTGGGAGCTGCAGTGTAACAACATCTGGACGGCCATACTTTTCCAACTTCTGCTCTACATAAAACAACTGTTGGAAATTAAATTGACCATCATTCCCAACTGTCTGATGAATAAGAGCAACATTCCATCAAACAATCAAACACAGAGAAACCAGTAATCAAGGTTGTGTCTAATCTATATGTGCTCCCTTGAAGCTGCATAACAATGGCTTCCCCAAATTCTTACCAAAGAAAGGTCGTGGTGAATTCCTCACTGCAGAATTTCATCCTACAAGAAAGAGGTTGTGGTGAGGCGTTTATGGAGGTTTGAACCTGCTAGAACCTGACCACGTTTGTTACCCCACTGGAAAACCCTGTCCTGGAGTCTACAATTTTGATATTAAAATATGATTCCATGTGCTTGAGAGGCCGCCCGGATGAGCACATAAGCAGCAACGGTCGAACGATCAAAAACCAGGTCAGGCTAGTAAAATCCCCAGTCATGTAGCCCCAGGAGACCTCAAGCTGTGCAAACTCACAGTAAACAAAGAGTCCTCAGCCCCTGAGAAGCCAACTTGAGGGGATTAGCATGTTCGCCCCAAGTTGAGCAAAATCCTATCAGGCAAGGACCATTTACATGAAGTTACACCACAACCCAATGCAGTTGAAGATCCTGAGACTTTGGCAACACCTTGTAATCTCATCACACAAAGGGAGTTACCATTGTGGAGCTTCTTTCTCGTTGCAACACCCATTGTTCTCCCTGGGAAAGGATTAACCCTCCAGGTACTTTTCCCCTACAAACAGTCCCAGTTTTTGAGAGTTTCTTTGGATCACTCCTGGTCATACCAGCAGACCATTTCTCCATCTGTTGAGTAATCCCCTCAGCCCTCTCTCTGCTGTTTTTCCCAGACCAAAGACTTCAGGAAAAGGTGCAGTATTACCCCAGCTACAACCCCTTCAATATTCCCCTATCCAGTTTCCTCTCTTTTGCTTCTTAATAGGTCTTGACTGAGTGTGTGAGTGATTGCATTGGTGCGTGAGACTTTCATTCAATAAAATCATTTATTGGACATTTTTGTTTGGTTTTTGGCTTGGCCTGACCCTGTTAAAACTGGATAAAAAGACCCCGCTGGTTACCCTGCCTCTCACATTGCTATTGCTCATGCTCTGGCTAGTTTCCATTCCCCATTACATAGAACAAATTAAGGTGTCCTCAAAGAGACCCCAGAAATCAGGGTAACACATTGGTCAGGTTCCAATTTCCCTTTTACATATATTTTGGGCAAAGGCCTCCCAGCCCCAGGTGTTCTGAGATGAAACAGATTAGCTAGTCCCACTTCATTCTGATTTCAGGCCAAAGACCGTTTTGGTCTTGGTAGATCACCGACACCAGGAGCTAGACAAGGGGATTGTGTCCCTATTGATTTTGCTGGAACTCTTGACAGCTTTGTGTATCTTCTGCCACCTTATCCTTCTGAGCTATGCTAACAGAATCAGGGAAAAAGGAAAATCAGTAAAATGATGAAGCAAGGAAAGCCAAGGAAAAAGAACTAATCAGTACTAGTTCTTCTGAACTGCATGGACAAAAAGAAACTGAGAGGAGTTGCTCTTGGCACTATTTATCTTTGTGCCCAAAGGGATGGAGATACCAACAAAAACTACTCAGCTCTGGAACACTCCATGGATGGATTTGTGCAGGCATGAAAACCCCTTTGTGTGAGGCATGGAGACCATCACTTTGGGATGGGTTGTGGGGGCACTGTTTTACAACTGGTCCATTCCTTCTTGGACGATTGAACTTAAAAAGTATTGCTGGAGAAATCCTTTTTGATCCCATGGGGTTCTCTAGGGTCCTGTTTTATCTCTCACACTGGGAGAGATTATCAGGAGTTTTGGAGATGGGTATCAGGAGTTTTGGAGATGCTAGTGAAACGTAACTCTGTATCTCCTTTCTGTCTAATTCCAAGGAAGCTATGTCAGCATTAAACTAGTGTCTGCTGTCGATACTGGATAACCGTGATCAATTTGTAACTTAAGACAGACAAGACAGAAATGCTCCTGGTCAATCAAAAGGCAAATAAGAAAACAGAGATACAGCCTGTAATGGATGAGGTTACAGTTCCCATGAAATCTAAGTTCATAGCTTGGGCGTACTCTTGGGCTCAGCCTTGATCCTAGAGGTCCAGATCTCAGCTGCTAGGAATGCAATTGCATAGTTAAAGCTAGCATGCATCTACACTTGTTCCCTCTGAAGTCACATTCTTCCACAGCAACATATGCCTTAACTAACATCCCATTTAGATTACTGTAATTCACTTGCTCTGGGGTCACCTTTGCAGACTGCTTGGAAACTGCAGCAGGTCCAAACTGCTGAAGCCAAACTGCTGACTAGGGCTAGTTACAGGGAACATCTAACTCCCCTGTTGAAATAGCTTCACTGGTTACCAGTTTGTTTCCAGGCTCATTTCAGGATCCTGGTTATGGCCAGCTCTGTACAGCTCAGTCCAGACCATCTGAAATATTATTCTCTCCTGATATGAGCATGGCTGAGTTTTAAGAACTTCAAGGAAAGGGTTTTCTCTGAGTCCCACCACCATCACAGGCACATTTGTTGAGGATGCAGCAGAGAACCTTGTCATTGGCTGCTTCTGATCTGTGGAATATCCTGTCATGGAAAGTTAAGCAGGTCTCCTCTCTTCTTTTTCCACAAGCAGGTGAAGGTCTCTCTAATAATTACTGAGGACTTTGAGGGTTAAGTAAGTCTGTTGTGGAACATCTTCTACTTGGAGTATGTTGTATTCTTTACCATTTTAGCAATCTTTCAAAATTGTTGTAAATTATTTTTTATATGATTGTTAAATACTTAATTGTATTTTTACTATATTTGTTTCAATTGCGTTTTGTTTTAGTTGCTACTGTGCGCTGCATTGGGGGAATCCATCTTTGGAGAAGGACTAAAAACAAAATAAACAAACAAAAAAATCCAAAATAAAATAAAATACTGGGCTGGGCTGGGCTGGCTGGGTCGTTTTATCAACATTGCAACTGAGAGATTTAAGAGTCCCATAGAAGCCTTTCAAGAAAAGGATGAAGAGTTTGTGCTTGATTATCTTAGGCCCTTTCCTCACGGGGGGCCCAAAATGGGGCGGCGCATGCAGGGGTGGAGCTTACCTGGTAGTGGGTTGCTCCGTCTCTGCGGGGAGTGCGGGTTTGCCACTCTATATGCTGCTGAATTTCGGCGGTGTTAGGTGGTGTTCGGCGGCGCCCAAAATGGCTCCCGGCAACTCCTGGCGGTGCTCTGCCAATCAGGGCAGTGCGCCAGTCAGAAGCCCGCCCCTGGGCAGATCTGCAGGGACGTGCTACCGCGTCTCTGCAGTTCTTCACCGGGGGCTGCCATGGAGCAGCACGGGTGAGTTTCATAAAAACCACTTGGGAAGGTGGTTTTTATAAAACTTGCAGCGCCACCCCCGCGGCTGTGCTAGAGCAGTTTGAGGTGTAGAGCCTCACCTTTTCCAACCACACTAGCGCACCCCGTGGTGAAGAAGACCTCTTGGAGAGGTTGCTCTAGCGTGGGCAATATGCCTGTGTGGAAAGGGCCTTAAATATGGCTAACTCAGAAATGAGAAGGGAGAATCATGTATTTTTAAAACACAATTGTATAGAAGTTATTGCATGGATCAATTTGCTCCCACTATCATTCTTGCAAATAGTGCCAAAAGGAGGCTACAGGCGAGTTTCTGAAGAGTTTGGCATTCCTTTGGTCTCATTTAGACCCAGCAGACCTCATACTGAGAGCAGAGTAGGGCTGGAAAACATATGGCCCTTCTCATGTTGATGGACTGCAGCTTCTATCAGTCCTAGCCCTAGAATAAGCAATGGTGAGAGACTGAGGACTGCACATTCTCCAGCCTTGGATTAAAGCATATATTATAGGTCTATATATATTATAAGTCTTCTGTTCTCTGCCCATTTGAAGATATGCTGAAACCCTTTTCTCTCTGAAAAGATTCTGGCATGGTTTTTAGACTCTGTGTGTGTGTGTGTGTGTGTGTGTGTGTGTGTGAGAGAGAGAGAGAGAGAGAGAGAGAGATTGAAAGAGAGACACAGAGAGAAAGAGAATGATGATCTATAGAACACCCCAAGTAACACCACAGAAAACTAGGACAAGAAGAACTTTCTCTGTTGCTATGGTGATGGCTGCTATAAAACTCTTTAGGTAGAATGAAGTGCAGAACAAAAGCCTCTCAGAAAGCCATCAGGGATTTCACAGTATGGATATGGGTTACCTCAGCTGATCTGGAGGAGGAAACTCTTGCAAAATATATCCCATAGGAAATAGTACTCTGGAACATTAACGCACCTTGCATTGTGCTATCTCTCCACATCCTAACTGTTCAGTGAAGAAGGAAAAAAAGACAGAGCACTTTCACTTGGATGTTCCCAAGGGATGTGGTGATCAGCTTGTGAATGTACACTTTAAACATGCATTGCTATATATGGTGTCAAGCAACATATGTTTCTCTTATCCAAGCAGATGGGACATTTTAGTCTCCCAAAGTCACATTTCATTACAGAATTGATGCAGATCTAGACCTACAAGATAGTCATTTTATGACACCATCATCTGACCAGCTGTAAACAATGTTCTTGAATTCAAACCATATTCTATATAAAGTTTTTAAAAAATGGTAAAAACTGGCTGGCCCAAAATTGTTCCCACAAATCTATGTTGGCTTTTACACATCAAGGAGGGCTGAAGGTTACTCAAAAGAAACATCCCACCTCACTGAACATGCTTTCCAGCACTGATTGTTATGAGGAATGCACCTAGATTCTGCA
This sequence comes from Iguana delicatissima, assembly GCA_948472985.1. Taxonomy (NCBI): domain Eukaryota; kingdom Metazoa; phylum Chordata; class Lepidosauria; order Squamata; family Iguanidae; genus Iguana; species Iguana delicatissima. Next base: position 119,110 of record CAOKZL010003022.1, read on the forward strand.
CCCACAAACACTCCCACAGAGATAAGGCATTTTTATATCCTGTGATATGTTAGAATTCTTTCTGCATTCAGAAAATACAGTCAGCCCCCCCATATTTGTGGGGGTTAGGGGGAAAAGACCCCTGAAAAAGTGGGAAAATCATGAACAAAAATAAAAATCATGAATAAAAATTAAAATAAAAATAAAAATAAGAAAACACTTGTTACCGCCGTGTTCTGGCCTGACCTTTGGTGAACCAAAAATATCATTTTGATATCATAATTCAGCCCTACTCTGCCACCAGCCAAGTGTTTGTGAGGCCCGCCGAACAAGCGTGAAGCTAGGCATGGCTATTACTTGTTGCTCCCACCAAATCAAGCCAGATATTGCCCGATCTGCTTTAGGGGACCTCCCGAAACAAACACCTTCATTACATATGCACGCTACCAGAAAGAGATCCTCTGCCCTGAGAGGACACCCTGGTGAGCTAGGTACTTAACTGCCGAGCTAGCCGCATTTACATACCGGCCATACTATTGTAAATTCGGACTTTAACTCAATCATGCAAATTCTGACCTTTCGGAGCTTTGTCTCCAACCCAAAACTTATTGTTTTCACCCAAAGACCAGACTAGCCTGAGGTCGTTCTTTCCCCTATAAAAATTCCCCGCTTTTGAGAGCTCTTTGGAACTCTCGCCGGATCATCTGAACTTCACTTTGCCTTGCTGCCGCTCAGTTCAGCAGATTCTCCTCGGTCGCCATACCGGGTCTCTTTCTCTTCAATCAGGCTTCTCCAGGACTACAGGACAGGTGGCGCATCACCCATTCCCCTTGAAACTCTATTTTCCATTTCTAGTTAGGAGTGTGTTTGTGTTTTTCTTTAATAACTGTTTAATAAATCTAATTGTTATTTGAACCATTTGCCTCCTCACTGACCTGATGCTGTAGACATAGGGTAAAAGATCCTGCTGTGTTGCCCTGCCTCTCATTAGCCAAGAGAGTGCTCCAGCTAATTTTCCCCATTTGCTAGGTTTGTTTGGTTGTTTGGGTGCCCCTCCTCCCCACACACACTTACCTGGCATGTGGAGCCTCTGGAGCCATGCCGGTCATGCTTCCTGCCCCAGCGCAGCCTGGGAAACTCCCAGGCTGTGCTGTGGAAGGAAGAGGTGGGGCTCTCGCGTGAGCAGGCAGCTCGCGCAGAGCCGAAGGACCCCGGACACAAGAGCTTCTTGCCAGAGGCTGCTCGCATGATCCCTGCACCCCAGCACCGGAAGAAGGTAAGGTGCAGAAAGGGCCTGGCTATTTGCTTGCTGCTTGCATTTGTAGCAGGGAGGTTTGATTCCAAAGGCAGAGCTGATCGTGGACATTTTTTGCTGAAATATTGCTAAAATCACTGGCTAGGCTTTTCCTAGCTCCTTTTAAGCTGAAATGACTGAACCTTGTAATTCTAGGCTAATATAAAATTACGCTTTCCCCACATCTCCCAGAATTAAGGATTCAGCAAGATAATGTTCTTATTTCTCTAATTTGAACCAACTGTGCTATATTAGTTTTTTAATCTGTTATTTTTCCATTTATGAAGTGCTATCAATATAGGCAAGGGGATGAGTGTATACTCTGCTCTTGCAGTTCCTTTAGGCTGCCATTTCCAACCCAAGAGGAAAGCTGGCATGAGTGGGAGCAGCCATTTGGAGGCCAGGGAGGTCATGGCAGTGTTCAGTTGAATTATTGCATTTGGAAAGAAAAAGCAGCTGCTGCTCTCCTGGACCTTCAGCAGTGATGTAGATTCAAGTCGATTGACTCGGACTCAAGTCAGACTTCACTTGGACTTGACTCGGCAAAAATTACACACTGACTCGACTTGAGACTTGCATATTTTTAGTGACTGACTTGCTGCTTGTGGTTCAGTAACATAACACATTCATCCTTACAACTTACTGGTCACATGACAATCTGTCTCAAACCCAAAGTGACACATTTTTCAGAGGGAACAGCAAATAGGTTAGGCAGTGGGCTTGAGATGGGGTTGAGGTCTGCTCAGCAGCCTGTCCCCTCTACATATAGGAAGAGCTTTCTAAAACTTTTCCTAAAAGCAGAAGGCAAGATTTGTGTCCAGAGTGCAGTGTGCATATCTCAGAAGGGAACAGAAAATATATTAGGCAATGGGCTTGAGAAGGAAGGATCCTTCTTTCTAAAGCTCCTGAAGTAATGGGGTATAAGAAGGATCCTATCCCCTACTTCTGAAAAAGCCTCTAGCTTTGCAAATGGGAAGAAGAACAATCCTATTCCCCACTTCCGAAGCTGCAGATGGCAAAATCACAAAAGCAGAGGTCTGACTATACTTAAATTGTTAAAACTGACTTTATTTGATTCTGTCCAGAAATTCTGGAATACAGGTTGGGGTATAAAGTTGGCTCCCAGACTTGAAACTTGACTTGAAAGTATCTTGCAAGGACTTGAGACTTGACTTGAGACTTGAAGGTAGAGACTTGAAAGCTGATTTGAGACTTGAAGCTAAAAACTTAAATACATCATTGACCTTCAATAAGTAAGTGTTCTTCTTTCCTTGCCACAGCTCGCTGCTGCTTTGGCACCCCATGTCTTCCCCTTGCCATTAAATGGTCACCTCCCTCCACAACTACTAAATAGATGGGGAGCTAGTGTTTGTTATTTGAAGCAGGTTGGCAAAGGAAGGGGAAGGCATTTGCTAGGAGCTATAGATTACTAAAAGGAGCTTCCTTTAATAACCTGATTTCTCATGAAATCTTAAATGAAGATTTTGGAAGAACAATTTGTTTCATTTTCCGTTAAAAAAAAAGGAGAACAAAATTGTGCATGGTGCAATGCTGAAACAAGGAAATAGCACAATTTCACCACTGCATCATGTTTTTATTTCTCTATATCTTTATGATTGCTGTTTGTTGTTGTGTGCCTTCAAGTAATTTCTGACTTATGGAGGCCCTAAGGTGACCCTATCACAGGGTCTTCTGGGGCTGATAGTATGTCACTAAAATCGGTCATTGTTTTTTTAATGATTAAAAATATAACAAGAATATGCTTTCAATATTTTAGTAGTTCAGTTTTCCACTGGAAGAAAAACCTCAGCCATTTTTCTGCAAGCCAACTGGACTCCTCTCAGCCAATTTTCAGACTGGAAAGGATTCAACAGGTCTGGAGCTACAAATCTGGTTAAGGTGGTTCCATTTTATCATTATATGCCTTCAAGTCAACTCTGACTTATGGTACCCTATTACAGGGATTTCTTGGCACAATTTATTCAGAGGAGGTTTGCCACAGACTTCCTCTTTGGCTAAGAGAGTATGAGTGTCACCACAGGGAGCGCCAGGGCAAGAGCCGTTACTGACCTTTGCTCTGGCTGGGCAGGAACCTCTTGCTGTTTAAATCCCCAGTCTCCTTCGAGATTTCCCCGAAAGATGGCATGGAGAGGAAGAACTCTCCTGGCCATGGCCTCAAGAAAATCTTGGGGGAAACTGCTGGCTTCCAGCTGGGGGCTCAGAGCAGGGACAATGGAGAGCTTTGGAAGCGTGGGAATGGCTTCCTCTGGCAGTGTGCTCTCCATTTCCTGGCTCTCACACATGCTGGCAATGTCTAACCGCCCCCGGAGGTGAATTTGGCTACTGCCTTCCCAGTTCCCAGCGTCCTTTCTGTGAGGTTTGGTGGAGGGTTTGAGCGAACCTGCCTCGCGCAGCAGGTCAGAGACCCGCCGGAGGTTGCTGCCAAACTCCTCCCAGCCGGTTGTGGTAGGATCCACTAAACCCAGGGCCATTTTTGTTTCATGGTTAAGACCTCTATACAAAAGAGTCTTAAACTCAACATGATTAAAATTGTGCCCTGGGGGGCTAAGGGGACCTTCTCGGACAGAATGGCGAGGAGCTCCTTGCGCGCCACGTAAGCTTCAGGGTTCTCACAGGGACCCTGCTGCTCCATGACGTAGAGCACACTTGCACTCTGTCCGGGCCACAAGATTTGGATGATCTCTCTCATCCAGTCATGGGCCTCAAGCCTAGCCAGGCCTCGAGCCACCACGGCCGATTCGAGAGTCGGGAGTTCAGAGGGGCCATGCAAAGTTGAGCCAACTGGGTCAGATCTTGGCCATTGGTCATGGGATGGGAATGTATGACTGCATTCAGCCACATGATTCCCGTGCTCTTATTCAATGGACCCAGTTGATCCTCTATTGCCTTGGCCTCTGTAGCTCTCCAGGGGACCCTGGTTTCAGTGACCTGAGTTTCCTGTATCTCTGGTCTTTCTGCCTGTCCTTCACCTATTGGGGTGGTCCATCGGATCATGGACTGTGTCTCGACTGGGTGGACTGGGACCTTAGGGTCACTCCAGTCCAGATTAAGGGGAGAGGAGGCCAGAGCATCCTCCAGCAAGGGCTCCGAGAGAAATCCTCTGTGAATGATGGGAGCAGCTCCAGGCACACAGCCGAAACTAGGGCTCTGCGTGTTTGGAGCTGGTTATACAGTGCCACAATCTGCTGTTGGCAAGCGGCATGGCTCACAGCCTCTTGCTGCTCCCTGACTTGCCCCATCATGAATCTTGCTGCAGATTTGGCACGGGTGAGCTCAGCCTCAAAGGTGCAAGCTCGCTCCTCCCAAGTCTGTGCCAACAAAGTGGCATCATTTAGTTTCTGTGCAGAGGCCTGCGTGACAGACGTGAACGTCACCTTGTCCGCGCGCAGTGCCTCCATCTCGGCCTGAAGCCGGGCATTCTTCTTTTCTAAACTCACTATCTTTTCTCTGGTCTCTACCAGGGTGGTACTAGTATCTCTGGCTGTAAGCCAAAGTCCCCAAGCGGCCAAGGCATCCTTTGATGGCTTGAATGGGTTCTTTGTCTTGTGCGCCAAAGTGTGTGGCAAAGGGATCCACCATCTGGAAGCTGGAATTCTTCCAGGGGCATTTCCTCTTACTCAGCACCTATTTCTCTAGCTTTCTCTTAACTTCCTCCTCCAACATGAACTCCTTCACTGTGGGGTGGCTCTTCTTGGCCATTTCCACAACTGTAACTAATACTTCCTAACAACAAAGGGACCAGGACTTGGAGGGAGGGGAAGGGCCACCTAGACCCCTGAGAGAGCTGAAGGAAAATGAACGTAATGGAACTATTCTAGGAAAGAGGGAGGGGAACCTATCTCCAGCCTGCCCAAACAAAGTCACCTTTGTGCACCCAAGCCCAGTTTTCCACCTTGACAGCACTGGGGACAAAGGGACAAGGAAACAGTTCAGGGACAGGGAGGTCATCTAGACCCAGGGTACTCTCAGGAGTACTCTGCCTGCCTGAAGGGGGAAACGAACCCAGTGGAACTTACAGCGCCACCCGGCCGAGCAGCAGGGAAAAAGGGGCGAGGAACCAAAACTGAACCTTCCCTAACTGGTTTTCTGAGTGAGGGGTACCTTCCTCTACCACGGGCCAAACCTCTAAACCCTAAGCTAGGTCGGGGTTCACCACCTGCACCTACTATGCTGGCAAATTGGGATGCACCCAAAAATTACACAGCCGGGATGCACCCGCGCTATCAAAGCTACGTAGCAACAACTGACGGGATGCACCCATGTCTCAACTCTGATGGGGGGGGAGAGGGGAGACTCCTTTTCCTAAGTGCTTTTTGTGTGCCTTGCCACTACGGTGTTGTATGTATGTGGACTGTTCCTAACATGCTAGTGTCCTAACACTTCGGATCCCAGCCCGCGATAGACCCCCCAAGTTAGGGATGTGATTCCTGGGTCAGCTTGTGCACACCCCTTGCAATCGGCAGTGCTGGGGCAGCTGACATACACAAACCAAGCAAGAAAGGGGGATAGATTCCAACCTGATAGATTAGCTCCTAGAGCTCACACACACAGAATTCTCACACACACATACGTGTTCCTGCCTGATGGAATCTCTTGCAACTTGATGGCAGTTCCCTAAGTCAGTACCAACCTGACTCCTTCTCAAATTAGGGGTACCAGGGCTGCCCATATTCTCCACCACGCTGTTACCCTGTTTACTGGGGGTCCCGCGAGGGACTCCAAACGTGCTCAAATAATGGTGGGGAAAATTAGCTCAGAGTACAAGTTAGCAAAACAAGAGGCAGAGCAACGCAGCAGAATCTTTAAACCCAATGTCTACAGGTTCAGGCCAGGCCAAGAAGCACACCAAATATGAAATAAAAACTGTGATTTTATTAAATCCAGGCAGTGTATGCAACACACTCACACAAGTAACTATAGAAAATAAAGGTGGTAGCGGTATAGAGGATTTTTAAGAGGGATTGTTGAATTGGGTGATACTACACCTGCCCGAAGCCTGGGTTAGATCACTGCGGAGGTCCGTAAGTGCGCAGTCTCAGACTGAGACTGAGCGGAAAGCTCGGCGGCTGAAGCGGCAGCAAGGCTGGATGGAAGTTTGGAGCGATCAGAGGAAGGTCTCAGAATCAGGGGTTTTTATAGGGAAAGTATGACCGTAGACTAGTCTGTACTTGGGGAAGAACAATGAGGTTTGGGTGCGAGACAATGTCTCTGAAAGGTCAGAATTTAACATGATTGAGTTAGTTCTGAATCGACAGTGGAATGGCCAGTATGCAGATGCAGCATACTTGACACTTAAACATCTTGTTTGTCAAGTTGCCTGCTCGGGGCAGGGAGTTCTTTGTATTAGCGTGCATCTTTAATGAAGTGTTTTTCTAGGGAGGTCTCCTAAAGCGAGATCTGGCTGAGTCTGGCCTGCCTGGGTGGAGAATGGAATGTTCAGCAATCAATGGCCATCCCTAGTTCTGTGCTTGTTCCGGGGGCTCACAAACACTTGGTCGAGGGTGGCATAATGGGGCTGAATTGTGATATCAAACTGATATGTAATATCTTTCTTTTTAATTTTTTTTAATATTAAAATAGCTTTATTTATTTCAAGTAAAAACAAAATGACAAACACTATAGCCACAACTTTACATTAAAAACAACTAGACATTCAAAAAACAAACAAACAAAACAAAATAAAACAAAAACACAACATAGATAACATAAAAAAAAGAAGAAAAACCGGAAAAAAAAGAGGAAAATTTTTTTTTTACATATATACATACATACATACATACCTTCTAGATTATCACAATTTATCTTATTCCTGTTTCATCTTTATTTCTTCTTACTTCTTCTCTTCACTGCCTTACGCTATCATATTTACACAATGACTTCTTCCTTTATCATCCCGAGGTTATTACGAATAATTCTTTCTCATCCTGCTCCATTAAATACTATCACTTACATTTTAAAGCAATACATTTACTCTAATCTATTCAACTGCATTTTTCTAACATTCACATCTATTGTACATCTTTCTCCTAATGGTAGTCACTTCCCAATCCATTGTACTCTTTCATATTTATTTACTTCCAAACATAACAGTTATATTTATTAAAAATATTACTATTACTCTTATTCATATAATCCAATCGTTGTGTAATCCCCCCAATATTTTTCCCATAAAGGGTTTAAGATCTCCCATTCACTTTTAAAGAAGTTTTTATTTTTATTTTTTAATTTTAATGTCAGTTTATCCATTTCTGCCCACTCATATAATTTAGTTGCCCATTCTTCTACCGTTGGTATATGTTCTTCCTTCCACTTTCTAGCAAATACTATTCTTGCGGCATATATCATATAACTTAGAATTCTTTGATACTTTTTTCTTACAGTCTTTCTATATTCTCAAACATATTTAGCAGAAATATTTCCGGTTGCATTGGAATCCTAATTTTCAGGTATTGTATTATTAAACCGTGAACTAATGACCAATATTTCTTTGCTTTCTTACACCCCCACCAACAGTGAAAGAAGGAACCTATCTCCGAACACTTCCAACAAATAGCCTTCGCTTTATTCTTTTGCATTTTTGCAATTTGGACTGGAGTCAGATACCATCTATAATATAATTTAAAAAAGTTTTCTTTCAAATTATTACTTTTGGTGAATTCTTGATTTAATTTCCACACTTCTTCCCAATGTTGTAATGGAATCGATTTGCCCAAATCCCGCGACCATCTTATCATATTATCTTTTATTATTTCATTCTCCATATTCCTATTTAAAAGTAATTTATAAATTTTACTTAATGGACGTTTTCACCCCAGTTTTCATTAATTTATCTAATTCTATCTCTTCTAATGAAATTTCCCATATTTTACTATCTTCCTTATATTTCCCCGCTAATTGTGCATGAAGGAGCCAGTGTGTATTATATCCATCTTCTATTAATTCTTCCCTGTTTTTAAGCTTTGTAGTATTCCCTTCTTTTTTTAATATATCCTTATATGTTATCCATCCCTTCGTTTTGATTTTTTCTAATCGGTAAAAAGCTTCATGTGGGGACACCCAACAGGGTATTTTTAAATAAAATTTATTTCTCACTTCTAACCAAATTTTTAAAATCGCTTTCCTAATATAATGGTCCATGAAGTCTTTATTTACCTTATGTTTATCGTACCAAAGGTACGCGTGCCAACCATAATAATTATTAAATCCCTCCAGATTTAATAATTTTGTATTCTTTAATTCTATCCAATCTATAATCCAACACAATACCGATGAATCATAATATAATTTTAAATCTGGTAATCCCAGCCCTCCTGTCTCTTTTCTATCCTTTAAATACTTCATTTTAATCCTGGGTTTCCCCGTTCCAAATAAATTTGCTTAATTCCCTCTCCCAATTTTTAAAAGGTTTTTCATTATAAATTATGGGAAGACTTTGAAATAAAAAAATCATTTTTGGTAGTATATTCATTTTAATAGCTGCAATTTTACCAAGTATGGAAAGCTGCAACTTTCTCCATCTTTCCATTTCTCTAATTATCTCTCCCCAAATTTTTTTATAATTATTATCAAATAGTTCTGAATTATTTTTGGCTATTATTATCCCTAAATACCTAACCTTTTTCGTTGCTTTGTAGCCCGACATTTCCATTAATTCCTTCTCTTGCTCTAATGATAAATTTTTCATCAACATCAATGATTTTTCTTCATTAACCTTGAATCCTGCAAATTCACCATATTGTTTCAATATATCCATTACTCTAATAATACTATTAATAGGATCTTCTAAAATTATTACCAAATCATCTGCGTATGCTTGCAATTTAATTTCTATCTCTTATTCTAATTCCTCTTATTATACTTTCTTTCCTTATATTGTTATTCATGACTTCCAAACAAATTATAAATAATAAAGGCGACAGTGGACACCCTTGTCGGGTACCTCTATGTATTGTAAATTGTTTTGTAGCTTCTCCATTTATAATTAAATTTGCTTTTTGCTCCTCATAAATTGCCTTTACCCATTCTATATATCTTTTTCCCAGTCCCATCTTTTCCAAAGTAACAAAAATGAAAGGCCAATTTACGTTATCGAATGCCTTTTCGGCATCTAAAAATATTAAAGCTAATTTTTTCTGATTATGTTTCTGATAAAATTCAATTGTATCAAGAACTATTCTTATATTATTCTTCAAATATCTTCCGGGCAGAAATCCATTTTGATCATCATGTATCCAATTTACTAATATTTTTTTTTACTCGCTCTGCTAAAATTTGTGCATAGATTTTATGATCAATGTTTAAAAATGAAATAGGTCTATAATTCTTTTTATCCACTAAATCTTTCCCTTCTTTTGGAATCAAAACTATATTTGATTCCTTCCATGTATTTGGGAATGTTTGTTGATCAATTGAATTTAATACTTGAACTAATACAGGGGTTATTTCTTCTTGAAAGGTTTTATAATACAATGCCATGAATCCATCGGGCCCGGGGGATTTTTCTATCTTTAATTTTTTAATCACATCCTTTACTTCTTGTGCTATTATAGGCTTATCTAAATCTTCTCTTTGTTTATCCGAAACCTTCTTTAACATTGCCTGATCCAAATATTTCGTCATACTATCTTTCAGCTCCTGTGACCACTGTTCCTTTCTAAATAACTCTTTAAAGTAAGTAAAAAAAATATTTTTAATCTTTACATATTGATAATAAATATCCTGTCCCTCTTGTAATCCTTTTATATAACGTTTCTCTTTTCTTTCCTTAACTTAAACGCTAGCCATCTGCCAGCTTTGTTTGCATATTCAAATTGTCTTTGTTTTACGAATTTCATTTTATTTTCTATTTCATTCATTGCTAATAATGATATTTGCTTCCTTAACATTTGTACATCCTTCAATAATTCTGAGTTTTGAGGGAATTTTTTAAATTTATTTTCCTTTTCCTGTAATAATGCATATATTTTTTTTCTTTCTCTTTTTTACCCTTTGTCACCCACGCTTGTTGATTAATGAAGAATCCCCTCATCACCGCTTTGCTAGCTTCCCATACTATTTGCTCCGATTGTCCTTTACCTAAATTATTTTTGAAATAATTTCCCAATTCCTTTTTTGCTTTCCCTACTATCAATTCATTTTTTAACAAACTATCATTCAATTTTCATTTGTATGTATCTTTTCCCTGATATATCGTTAATAATATTGGATTATGGTCTAGTATGTTCTGGGGAGGACTTCTAATTTCCTTATGTTCTTCAACATATCTACCGACAGGAAAAACACATCAATTCAGACCAAGATTTATGTTGTGGAAAAGTAAGTATATTCTTCCTTTCCCCATGTACCCATCTCCAAGCTTCTACCAATGATAAATGCTCCAACATTTCAAAAAAGGTTTTGGGGAGTTTACCTTGATTTTTCCTACTATTACCTTTCTTGTTCTTATAATTAGATCTATCTATCATCGGGTCCATTACACCATTCCAGTCCCCCATTACAATCATCCTATGATCTTTTATTTCCACTTCTAATAAAGCCTCCGATAACTTTGAGTAAAATCTACTCTTACCTTCTAACAGGCCATATATTGCAACTACTATTAATTTTAAATTTCCTGCATTTACCTCTATTCCCACCCAATGCCCCATATGTCCTTCCCAAATTGTCTTGCCTTGAATCTATTATTTACAAATATGGTTACTCCCTTTTTTTTTTTTATCTATTGAGGATGAAAATGATTGACCAAATTTTGGGTTTTTAATATATTTTAGATCTTTTTTTTTAATATGAGTTTCTTGCAATGCAATAATATCTAAATTTATTTTTTCCAATTGATGAAATATATGTTTCCTTTTAATTGGGGAATTTAAAACCGCGAACATTCCATGACAATAATTTTAATTTCATTTTATAACCTGTTTTTTTAAAAGAAAAAAAAAATTCCTTCTTTTCTCTCTCTTTTTCCCCCCTTCCCTTATCTCCTCTGTTGATTACTTATTCTTCAATTTCTTCTATTTCTTCACTAACTCTGGATCTATGAAATTTGATTCTTCTCTCCCTTCTTCCTCTTCCTCCTCAGTATCTTCTTCTTGTCTTTCCTTTTCTTCTTCTCCTCTCTTCTTTATCCGTAAACTTCTCTTTATCCCTTAACTTTCTTTGAGGTTTCCCAATCGTTTGCCTTAATTGGTCAATATCTTTCTCGATTTCTTCTTCTTCCACACTTCTTTCTTCCCCTGTTCTATTTAAGTCCTCTTTATATTTTTTCCAAAATTTTCGCTTTAATAACTGTGTTCAATATAAATTTTCTCTGTTTCCATACGAAGGAGATACCTTCAGTTCTTTCCCAAGTGTATCGTATTCCTTTACTTTGTAACAACTGTGTGAGGAAGCTGTACTCTCTTCTTCGTTTTAGGGTGGTGGGATGTACATCCTTAAAATTTTTTAATTCATCTCCATCTACAATCAATTTTTTTACGTAGCTCTGTTGTATGACCAAATTTTTCACCCTTTCTCTTAGGAAATAGACCACTATATTGCGTGGTATATTCGTCTTTTTGGCTATTATTGAGTTCACCCGAAAAATCCTGTCTAATTCAAGATCCAACTGTTCTGGAACCCAATTAATAAGTTGAGCCAATGGTCAAGTTATCTTTCATACAGGTCCTCCTGAGAAGCTTCCGTAATCCTCTTATTTTTATTGATTTATTTCTATTCTTTATGTCTATTAATAATGTCGTCTTCTCTAAAAGTTCTGTCCTTTCTTCCATCTTCTTCATCTGTGCTTCCATTCTCAGAGATTTTCCCTCTATTTCTGTAACCTTCTCATTTACGCCTCTTAGTTCCTTTGTGATGCTATCCAATTTATTGTTAAAAAACTCTAATTCCTTCTTAATCTCTGTTTTAATCTCCGACCTCATTTGCTTCATTTCTGTTCTTGTCTCTTTCATTTCGTTTTTAAATGTCATGGTCAGCTTCCTTATCTCTTCTATTATGTCTGGTCCTCCACTTTGTATCGAACTCTGAGTCTCTGGCAATAAGATCTTGACTTCTGGGTTGGACAGCTTTAATTCTGTAGAGGCTCTTCTTTGTATTAATGTCTGTATTTGAGTTTGGCCTCCCATGGCCGCATTCCTTTTCCCCGCTGCCATCATCTTTTCTCTCTCTCTCTCTTCTTTAATTATACTCAATCAAAATTTTTCCTTCTGGATCTTCCAAGTCTTAATCTTCTGTGGTCTTCTGAGATTTATCTATCTGCTTTCTCCTTATTTAATCTATGTTATTTTATTTCTCCTTTAAAATTTTTTTTTGTTATTTTACGTTAATTCCTTACTCCTCTTTTTATTATTATTGTTATTATTTTTGTTATTATCTCTGAAATAATCACTTTCCTTACCTATCTAGTCACTTTCCTTACTAATATCAAATCTTGAAGATATATATCAAAATACCAAAATATACCAAAATATATCAATATATCAATATATCAAAATTCAATTATTAGTAGTGAAACTCAAATCAGGATTCCAATGCTATATTCTCTCTTTTTCCCCTTTTTTACTACTCTGAAGAGAGACCTCTGTCCACCTTAATTAATTAATTAATTATTAATTTGTAGCTATTTAAATATTTAAATATATCTAAATATTATGTAAATTAGAAGCAATCTACAGAAGCTTAATTTACTCAGACACTCTGAACCCACTTAGGCATCCACCCCCTAAAGCATTATCCAACTGAACCTGCCACAATAGTAAACTTCTCCTTATTTCTCCCTCCCCACTACTTCAAACCTCGTCTTCCATCTCTCTCGTCTGCCAGTCCTTCGCGTCTCCTCCTCCTCCTGCTGCCACTTATTCTTCGGTCCTTCTCTTTCCCCGATCTTCTCTCCGCGTCTCTTCCCTTTTATCAGCCGACCCTTCCGTTCGTCTCACCCCCTACCGTCGCTCGTCCTTCTGTCTCTCCTTTTTCTTTCTTCCAACTCTTCTGTCCCCATCTCTCTCACCTCTCTCTCTCGTCCACCGGCCCTTCGTCGCTCGACTCACCACCTACCGTTGCTCGTCCTTCGGCCGCTCGTCTCACTGCTTTCCGTCACATGTCTTTCGGTCTCTCCCTTCTTCCGCTCTTCCGTCCCCGTCCTCTCATCCGTCTCTCTCATCCGCCAGCCTTTTCGTCATTGAGCTCGCCACCTACCGTCACTTTCCCTTCAGCCTTTGCCTTCCTCTTCCCCAATCTTCCGGCCCTCATCTCTATCGTCTATTGGCACTTCAACACTCGTCTCAGACGTTCTCTCCCCCCGTTCAGTCTTCCATCACACAGCTCCCTCATCTCTTTTCGTCTTTCCCGTCTTAAAACCTCTCGTCCCTTTTCCCCCCTTAGATCTCAGTATCACAATATTTAGAAGTTCAGTATGATCTCTTCCAGACTTTTATGCAGTATTCAATCTCGAAATTTTATTCCAAAAAGAAACAAAACCTTAAATTATTAATATTTGTTCGTAAATGGGGAAGTTTATATTTTTTAAAGTCCATCCGCTTCCCAGCACCGTAGCCTTTACCACGCGGCCACGTGTTTTTTTAGAGGACAAAAAGATCTGGGAAACTGGACATGACTATCACAAATGCATATTGGCATGAAGAACTTTGTACTCACCCACCCTGCCCCCACTGTCAACTATTGAACTTTTCTTCAAAATGTTTTAAATGAACTGGATTAAGGTATCATTTGGTTTAAGCTGCTTTCCTGTGTGGAGGAGCAGTCTTTTGATTAAAATCATAGAATCATAGAGTTAGAAGAGACCACAACGGCCACTGAGACCAACCTCCTACTATGCAGGAACACACATTCAAAGCACTCCCAGCAGATGGCCATCAACCTCTGTTTCAAAACCTCCAAAGAAGGTGACTTCACCACACTCTCAGGCAACATATTCCACAGTTAAACAGATCTTACTGTTAGGAAGTTCTTCCTGCTATTTAGGTGGATTTCTTTTCCTGTAGTTTGAATCCAACACTCTGTGTCCTAGTTTCTATACCTGTAGAAAAAAACCTTGCTTCATCTTCAACACAACACTCCTTCAAATATTTAAACACAGTTATCATGTCATCTCTTAACCTTCTTTTCATCAAGTTAAACATATCTAGTTCCCTAAACTGCTCCTCATAAAGCACAGTTTCCAAGCCCTTCACCATTTTGGTTGCCCTCCTCTGGACATGTTCCAGCTTGCCAATATCCTTCTTGAACTGTGGTGCCCAAAACTGGACACAGTATTCCAGGTAACATCTAACCAAAACAGAATAGGGTGGTATTGCTACTTCTCTTGATCTTGACACTATACTCCTATTGAGGCAACTTAGATTCACGCTGGCTTTTTTTTAGCTACTGCATCATACTGTTGACTCATGTTCAGCTTCATGTTCAGTCCACTAAAACTCCTAGACCCCTTTCACATGTACAGTTTTCAAGCCAGGTGTCCCCATCCTATTTCTGTGCATTTCATTCTTTCTTCCTAAGTGCAGAATCCTACATTTCTCCTTGTTAAAATTCATTTTGTTAGTTTTAGCCCTGGTCTCTAATCAGTCAAAGTCATTTTGAATTCTGCTCCTGTTCTCTGGGGTATTACTATCCCTTCTAATTTGGTGTCATCTGCAAATTTGATGAACATGCCATCTATTCCATCATCCCAGTCATTGATAAAGATGTTGAATAGCACTGGGCCCAAGGACTGAAACTTGTAGCATCCTCATTAGTCACCTCTTTTCAGTAGGAAGAGGAGCCACTGTATTTGGCCAGTCAATCAATTACAAATCTACCCAACAGTAGCATTCTCTAACCCACATTTTACTATCACAATGAGTGATCTTGTCAAAGGCCTTACTGAAATCAAGGGACACTACATCCACAGCATTCCCTTCATCCATCAGGCTTCTACTCTACCAAAAAAGAGAGATCTGATTATTCTGGCATGATTTGTTTTGAGAAACTTACGTCAACTTTTAGTGATCATGGCATTTCTGTCTATTTAATAATCTGCTCTGGGACTTTTCCTGGTATTGATGTCAGGCTGACTGGGAGGTAGTTGTTTGGGTTCTCTTTTTCCTTCTCTTTGAAGATGGGGAAAGATTTGCCCTCCTCCAGTCATAGAATCATAGAATCACAGAGTTGGAAGAGACCTCAGAGGCCATCGAGTCCAACCCCCTGCTATGCAGGAACACACATCAAAGCATTCCCAACACATGGCCATCCAGTCTCTCCTTAAAAACCTACAAAGAAGGAGACTCTACCACACTCCGAGTCAGCATATTCCACTGCCGGACAGCTCTGACTGTCAAGAAGTTCTTCCTGAGGTTCAAGTGGAATCTCCTTTCCTGCACCTTGAATCCATTGCTCCTTTTCCTAGTCTCTGGAGCAGCAGAAAACAAGCCCGCACTCTCCTTGACATGACATCCCTTCCAATATCTAAACATGACTATCATGTTCCCTCTTAACCTTTTCTTCTGCAGATTAAACATACCCAGCTCTCTAAACCGCTCCTCATAGGGCATGGCTTCAAGACTCTTCACCATTTTGGTCACCCTCCTCTGGACATATTCCAGCTTGTCAATATCCTTCTTGAATTGAGGTGCTGTAACTGGACACAGTATTCCAAATGAGGCCCAACCAATGCAGAATAGAGTGGTACCATTACCTTCCTTGATCTAGACACCATACTCCTATTGATGCAACCAAGAATCACGTTGGTGGAAGTGCTGGAACTTCTCCTGATCTCCAGAAACATTCAAGGATTATTGTCACTGCTTCTGAAATTACCTCTGTCAATTCTCATAATACCCTTGGTTGTAGTTCATCTGGTCCTGCTGTCTTGAATTCATTTAGAATAGCCAGGTATTCATGTACTAGCACTTTGCCTGTTCTGTGCTCCATTTCCCCTATTATACCATCTGTTCCATTTTCTCCAGGTTGAACACTGTTTTTCTTTTTGGAGAAGATCAAGGCAAAGAGAGTGTTAAGTAATTCTGCCTTTTCTCTGTCCCTTCCTCTGCCTTTCCTCTGTCCTACCTCTCTATCTTCTCCTCACAGTGGCTCTATTATCTTCTTGTTTTTTCCTTTTGCTACAGGGATAACTAAAAATGCCCTTTTTACCATTTTTAACCTCCTTAGCAAACCTGAGCTCCTTCTGCACTTTAGTTTTGTTAATTTCCCCCCTACATGTGTTGGCTATTTGTTTGAATTCTTCTGTGGTGATTTCCCCCTTTTTCCATTTCTTGTAGATGGCCCTTTTAAATCTTAGTTCTTTTAAAAGTTCTTTAGATATCCATCCTGGTTTCTTTAGACACCTCCCATTTTTCCTCCCCAATGAAACTGTTTGAAACTGTGCCTTCAATATCTCACTTTTAAGAAACTCTCATCCATCTTAAACTCCTTTCTCTTTTAGTATGCATGCCCATGGGATGTCGCCTCATATTTCTCTAATATTACTAAAATTGGCTTCCTTAAAGTCTAGAATGCAAGTCTGGTTACGCTTGGCTTCCCCTTTCCACTGTATAACAAACTCCAGGAAAACATGGTCACTTCCACCGAAAGAGCCCACTACTTTTATCCCATTAACCAGGTGATCACTGTCGGCTAGGATCAGATCCAAAACAGCTGATCCCCTTGTTGCCTCTTCTACCTTTTCAACAATGAAATTGTCTGCAAGGCAGGTGAGGAATTTGTTGGACTTGATCTTCTTGGTAGAATTTGTCTTCCAACAAATATCAGAATAGTTGAAATCTCCCTAATATCTCTCTTTATTTCTGAATGTATGGTCATCTGTTTTAGGAAGGCCTCATCATAAGTGCTCAGTGTGGTATGGAGGTCTGTCATAGACCCCCCAAAATGACATCCCTGTTTTTTCCCCTCATCCCTCTTAATTTTTACCCAGAGGCTCTCAATCTGGCTTCCAACCTGGTTATCTTGCGAAGATGTAGGATTTTGGCATGATAACTTCAACAGATTTACACTTTCACGTTACAGTCAATTAGGCCCAAAGCCTAGATCCAACAAAGGTGATCCAAAATGCTATTTGGAATCTTAAACCAGGTACAGCTCTTGTACTGATGGATCTGGCAGTCTTTTTGATGGAATGTTTGAGACAAAGTTACCTTCTTACCTTTCACTTCCACCATATTCATGATGTTTTTCCAGATAACTTTTCTTCTAAAGATGACAAGGATCCAGAAAAGCTGGGCTTTTATTGTCAGGGACTGAATTCACACATGCAGATAGTACAGTGTATAAACATTACTTATTTGGAGGGCGATACATTGTACAAGAGTTCAGTGAGTGGACTAAGAGCAATTAGCAAGTCCAAATGCATAAAATCCCAAGACGTTTCCCTCCCTCTTGCAAGAGACCTTGAAGTGGTGAGAGCTTGGCAGTGCTTATTAGTGCATTCTTAGCTTTTGTTTATCTAACAGTCTCTGGTTCCCATACCTTTGTTTTGAGCAAGCAACTATTTTAAACCCTACTACATATCCTATTACAAATAATATGGAGGGCATCCCGACACTTATACTCTTATATTTTGTATCTTTGACAAACCAAGATGCAAAACTTTTCACAACTATTCTCGCTAATTCATTTCGGGCAAATTGTTAATGATTACACAGAAAGCAGCCAGTTCAGTTTGCTATGATATTACACTCATGAAAGTATGTGGCAGTTGTACAATGCAACTTGGTTAGTGAACAGTGATGTTGCACAACAAAATGTGCATGTGCACTGATATGTGCAATTCACTCATGGCACGAAGACTGTTGTATGCATAAAGACGGAAGAATTCAACATTACCTAATAGGGAGGAATGGTTGTTGAAAGGGACTGATCTAGCACCAATTATCTGGCTTGATCGGAGAAAAGTACTGGAGACATTTCTAAAAGTTTGGAAACCTCTTATAGACCTTTTGCAGAAAAAAGAAATGATTTGGCAACTTTTGGTTCTGGCAATTAGTAAGATTTGATTATCAGAAGAAGTAAACAATGTAGTTTTAGAGAAAGAAGTTTGATTATATTGTATGCATGTATAACCACTGAAAGTCAGAAGCCACACTTTGGTTTTTTGGTCTGCAATTTTTTTCATATCCTACTATTACTTCTTTTTTTAAATTTTAAATTTTTTTTTGAAACTATCTGTAATTTTTATTGTACTTTGAAAAATATTAAATAAAAATGATTAAAAATGCTATGTGCAGTGCATAATCAACAGAGTGACACCATGTGTAGGATTCTACTTCCACAAACTTGAATTTAATATAGCCATTCTGCATCAGACAAAACCACTTCCAGTGAGAATTTTAATTTATGCATGCATAAGACACCACCAGGATTCTGGTCTTTAGTTTTCCAATTTACCTTAAGACAACAACAGCAACTAAAACTAATAAAATAAAAAGCCCCTCCCCCCACTGCACACTTGGGGGAAAAAGTGTACACCTGGAATGTATTTTTATATTTCAAAATACACTGAATTGAATTATGGGGAAGAAAAAGGAAAGGAAGAAAAGGAAACTCCTGCCTCATAGGAACATCAAAAAGGCAGCTGCCAAGAGGAAACTGAGACTTCCTAATGTTCCCGTACTTGGTACATTTCAGTCTTCGATTTGCTAAACCTTCAGAATTTCATCAGGACAGTTGAAAATGCATCTCTAGACTTTTTTTTTACTTGTTGAGACATGAGGAAAAACATACAGTTGGAATATGCCACGAAAGAGTACCATCCCCTGTAGCACAAGGAAGTACCTTTGCCACTGGACTCAAGAGTGGACGTCAGGTTCCTAGAAATAACAGGAAATACCTAAAGAGAGTCTACACAAAGAACTTCCTATAGTTTCAACCCTCACTGGCTAGAATGAGGCTGAGGATCCTTGGGACTTCAAAATGCTTTGCTTTTCATCCCCCATAGCTTTTGGTCAATATGGCAATATGGTATAGGATTACAGAAGCTGTACTCTAATATCTGAGGGGCCCAAAGTTCCCTAGCCAGGTTTAAAAGCTGTCAACAGATGAAATGTCATTAGTTCTTCATCTGACTAGAAGCAGTGGTAGAGGAGTGGATCTTTGATGATTTGCAGGCCAAGACAATCAGGGTCTTATAGTTGTTCAAAGCCAGTGCTGTTACAATTAGTTTCCATCACTTCAGCTGGATTGCTAATCACAGAGCTAACTGCTAATTACCTAACCAGGAGTGGATACTTGTAGCCTGCCAGATGTTGTAGAAATGCCATTTCAGTCATCCTACTGCACTGGCTACATTACCTAGTGTGACAAGAGAGTTGCAGACTGACAGATGGAGGGCCACAAGTTGCCTACTCCTCTACTAAACACTGATTCAGCACATATGTACCAATCCAAGTCATCTCCAGAGTAGTCAGGTGACCTGTCCCCAGTTTGACTGGGCTAATTCCTCTCAGTGGTGAAAACAGGACAGACGCTACTCATTATGAAATAAGGTTTATCCAACCTTCAGGTGTACTGGCTAATGAGTGCCAAAATCTCAAGATAATAGAAAAGCATGTTCTCTTTTTATTCATTTAAAAAACACATATTTTGTTTACATTGAATTAAAAAATATATATGGCCAACTGCACTTAGTAAACCCTCTTCTGTTGATAAATTACCATAATTTACAACATGTTGTGTCTGTTATTCCATGAATCTATGGAGGAGATACTATTCAGTAACTGAAATGTAACATCTGATATTGTACTTCCACTGGTTGAATGCTGGGATCTAGTGGAAGAAGAAAGATGTTTCCCTTTTCCATTCTAGCTAGGGAGAAGAAAAAATCATGAGTTTCACTTCCTCTCACATTCATTTTTTTTTTTTTGAAGGGGGAACGGTGAGTTCTTCTCATTATGAACATGTGATCTTTGAATTTTGGTGAAATAAATGAACTGAAGGATGGTGGGTCAGGTCCTAGAAGATAGAGGCAAGAAGTCCAAAATGAGTGTCCCTTCTGGCTCTACAATCCAGCCTCTACTGTTGAATAAAGGTGGATAACTGGGACTAGGTAACTGCTTGGCAGAGCTCTGGAAGATCCAGGCCACAGAGAAGGGCTGCTGAGGAAGTAACAGCTCAAGTAGAGCGAGCATGCAAAGTTGAGGGAACAGGTCTATTAGCAAGTTGGTAGGCTATGCGGATAACTTCAACAATCCATTTCAAGAAACACTGGAAGGAGACAGGGTGTCCCCTGCATCTACCGCCATAAAGTACAAAGAGGCGAGGAGTGAGATGGAAAGGTGTTTTGCACTGGATGTAGAAGGCTAAAGCTCGCCTGACATCCAAAGAATGGAGAGAGTGTTCGAGACTGGAGGTTGGTTGCAGGTAGAAAGCAGGAAGAATAACATCCTGATTCATGTGGAAGCTGGATACCACTTTGGGAAGAAAGGAAATGTCCAGGCAAAGGACCACTTTATCCCTGTGGAAAACCAGAAATGGTTCATCTGAATGACGAGCGGTGAGTTCCCTGACACGTCTGGCAGATGTTATAGCGACCAAGAATGCTGTCTTCAGAGTGAGAAAGCAGTTGTTCAAGGTCACTAGTGGCTCAAATGGTTGCTGCAAGAGTTGGGAGAGTACTAGAGAGAGTGACCAGGATGGTGACAGGGATGACACAGGAGGACAGAGGTGACTTAAGAATCTCTTAACTGTGGAGTTACAAAAGAGGGAGAAAGACAGGGAATCAGGAAGCTAGTGTGCTACGATAGCAGATAAGTAGACTTTAATGGAAGAGAAGGTGACCCCCTGGTCTTCAAGGAGAGGAGGAAGTAAAGTACTGTTGCAAGGGATGCTGGGGAAGGTGACTCAGATCCTGCAAGTGTGAAAGTCACAAAGCATCTCCATTTATAGGTGTAAGATTTATTAGTGGAGTCCTTTCTTGAGGCCCGCAGTACTGTGCCGAGTCTCAGTGAGTCTAAGAAAGGAACTGCCAGGCTGTCAGGACGACATGAGGCAGATCCAAGTGAAGAACTCATCCATCTGAATGTGAGAAAAGGTCTGTGGAAAGAAGGAGATGCATCCACTGACCCAGGGATAACTGAAGGAGGGAACCAAACCAGTATTGTTTTGGCCAGAATGGAGTGGTGACAATTGTGTTGGTCTCATCCCTTGCCAGTTTTGCAATCACCTTCAGTAGCAGAAGAAATGGGAGAAACAGACAGTACAGAGCGTGAGTCTATGGGAATTGGAATACATCTCCCATTGAGTTCAGGCCAATGCCTACCCTGGAGCAATAGTGGCAGCATTTGGTGTTGAATTAGGTAGCAAAGAGATCTACATCTGATGTCCCCCATCGGGACTGGATTAGGTTGAAGGTGGCTGCAGACAGAGTCCATTCATGGTGTGGAGAGGTCTTGTGGCTCAGAGTATCAACAAGGGTGTTGTGTTGGCATGCAAGGTGAATTGCCACTGAGTGTATCCAGTTGATTACACACCAGTCCCACACTTGCAGCTCTAGGTGGAGAAGGGTGGACAAACAGGTCCCATCTGGTTGGTCGATATAGCAGACTGCCATAGTGTTATCTGTGATCACCTAGACAACTCTGCTGGGGAGAAGCCTCTGGAAAGTGCAGAGGGCTTTGAAGATGGCAAGGAGTTCTAGGGCATTTATATGGGGACTGGATTCCTTGTGTGTCAAGTAAACTTGGACCATGAGGCCAGCACATGGGCCTCCCAGCTGAGGAGGGAGGTGTCCATTGTCAGAGAGATGGCTGGTTTGGGAGGCATGAAGGGCATTCCTAAGAGAAGGTTGTGGTGAGAGAGCCACCACTGGAGAGATGACCATACTTTGGTTGGAAGGACCATCCTCTTGTAGTGGTTGTCGTGAAAAGGGTCGAAACAGCAAAGAAAGCAGTGTTGTCGCAGGCGCAACCAGAGTCTGGCAAGATAGGTGACTGAAGTCATGGTAGCCATGTAACCTAGAATCTGTTGGATACAAAGGGCTGATGAAGACATCTCGTGAAGGATCAGGGAGACTGCTGCACAAAGAGTATGAAGCCTGTGTCGACAAAGAAACACCTGGTCAAGATTGGCATCTAGAGTTGCTCTGATGAAGTCCAGGGAACGAATTGGCTTGAGATGGGATTTCTTCAGATTTACTTTCAACCCCAAGTCATCTAGAAGCAAAAGAGTGAGGTGAATGTCATGGAACAGTTTGAATCAGCAGGTTGCCACCAGAAGCCAATCATCCAGATAGGGAAATGCCATGACTCCCTTGGTCCTCAGGAAGGAGACAATGACTGACATACATTTCGTGAAGACCCTGGGGACTGTCGATAGGCCAAAGGGAAGAACCTTGTATTGGTAGATTGTGTCACTGACAGAGAAATGCAGGTATTTCCTATGCTGGGGGTGTATGGAGATGTGAAAATAGGTGTCAAGGTCAGAGACCTTGGCGGCGAGCCAGCCCGGAGAAGAGAGTGGGAGAGCCAGCAAAGTCCAGCCAGGAGGAGACAAGCAAGCACTTACTCAAGGAAGTTCATTTACCAGATCGCCAAGCAAAGCCGTAGTCAGAGTTCCAAAGCCAAGGGTCAAGAGTCCAGAGATCAATTCAAGGTATCAGGAACTGGGTGCTGGGAGCAAGGTACAGGCAAGAGGAGGGCTTGTAAGAAGTTTACCACAAGCAAAGGGAAGCTTCCAGGCAGGCAGTTATATAGCCCCAGGCATAGGTGTGTCCGGTCACCGCTTCTTAAACTTAGCCAAGGAAGCCTCCCTTTGCACAGCCCTCTCGAGTCTCCACCTTGATTGGGGGCTTATTGAACCAGGCTCCAGAGCCTCTTCAGAATCGGATCCCTGTTGCTCTAAAGGAGCACGCAGAGGGACGTCCACGCCTGCTTGGTCCATGGCAGCAGGGGGAGCTCTTGAGCTGCAGAACTCATCTCCAGCCAGAGCCACCAGGACCAACAGGTGCTGCTTGTCATCTCCACCCTGAGCAACAGGGACCAACAGCTGCTGCTCGTCATCAGCAGCTCTGACAGGTGCTTCAGTTATCACAGTAGGCATCCCAAGGGTCTATCGAAGCAAACCAGTCCCTTCTTCTGAGAAAGGGGACGATGGAAGCTAGGGTGAGCATCTTGAACCTCCTAGGCCATATATAGAAATTTGTGCCATGAAGGTCCAGAATTGGTCTCCGACAACCATCCCATTTGGGCATGGTAAAGTATTGGGAGAAGCCCATGGTCTTGCTTCCTGGTGGTAGCTTCTCGACTGCACCTTTTTAGAGAAGATTGTCTATCTCTTCCAGGGCTTGGAGGTATAGAACAGAAAACGCCAAGAGGAGGAGTACAAACTCAATGGTGTAACCCAGGCAGATGATGGTAAGCACCCAAGTGTCTGTGATGATGGAGTAATGGCGGGATACAATTTGGAGCCCTCAAGGGAATGTGGCTGTTCAGTTGAAATGTGAGTAGTGGTGGTGACCTGCTGGAGAGGTCAAAAGCAGGATTTAGAGGTGGAGGAAGACTTCTTGGTGGATGCCTGCCACTTGGACACTCTGCGAGAGGAAGCAGAAATCACAGAGGAGATGTGGGACTGATGCATCAGAGACTTGGACTGGAAGAAGGAGGAAGTGTTGTGTTTCCAGGAGAGATGATATTGGCGAGATCGTCTCTGCTGGGATTGTGCTGGAAAGCCCATCTTCTTGGCTGTCAGGTGGGCTTTCATCAGCTGGTCCATCACATTGTCAGTCTTTGAATTGAATAGACCCTGCCCCTCGAAAGGGAGATACTCAATACACTTCCTGGTGTCTTCAGTCAGTCCTGCAGAATGGAGCCAGACAGCTCCTACCAAGATTTGGGCTGCGCATTCTGCTGCATTCTGTGAAGACTGAATTTGTTGAGACGACAGGGCAATGGCTTCGTTCTGACATTGGAAGGCGACAGACTGCTCTCTTCTGGCATAGAAGGAATGAAAGAAAACATCTTCTCCCAGAGTGCCCGTTGGTATGCAGCCATATGTGCCCAGGTGTTGGAGACTTCCAATGAGGGAAGCAGCAGAACAGAAACAGCTGCTGAAGATGTCCCGATGACATCCCTCCCTGTCAGGTGGTGGAGTGTGGACACATTTTCCTCCCTTAGTCTGGGATGCCTTGACAATGATAGAGTTGGGAGTAGGATGGTTGAACAGGTTATCAACATCCTTATGTTGGGTTCGATAGAGATGCTCTAGCCTTCTGGGGGTTGGAGGAAAGAGGGTGGCTGCTCTCAGGGCTGCTT
The DNA here is from genome assembly GCA_948472985.1 of Iguana delicatissima. Lineage (NCBI taxonomy): Eukaryota > Metazoa > Chordata > Lepidosauria > Squamata > Iguanidae > Iguana > Iguana delicatissima. The sequence continues at coordinate 143,650 of CAOKZL010003022.1, forward strand.
TATAACTACCTGGAGTGCTGGTAGAAATGGAAGAGGTGCTGCCACAGGTGATTAGTTATCAATGAATTGGAAGACTGGGTCCTCTACAAGAGGTGAGGGACTCAAGATATCCATTCCTATTGCTTTAGCCATCTGAAGCATGATGTCCAAAATTGTTTGACTTCTTCTGGAGTGGAGTCAGGGGATGGATCCCCATCTGCTTCTGTGTGGATGAAGCAGACTTCAGTAGTGAGGAAGAGGTAGCAGTTGGTATCTAAGTTGGTACTGGTAAGGTTGGTTGCTTCCAGAATGGGGATATAGAGGCCAAAGCGGTATACAGGGCGGTATTCGGGAGGCCTATTCCTCCACCTGGAAGGCTTGCTCCCAACAATAGAATTTGTGATAGATGATGCCTCTGAGACTGAGGAGCAAATGATTGTGCCAAGAACTGAGCCAGTGAGTGACCAAATTAACTTACAAACATCCCTCACATTGGAAGGTCGAGCAGCGACACAGTTGTCCCACCAGCTCATGACAGACAGGCAGTGATTCAGAGGAGTTACAGCCACCTGTGCCCATCAGACCTCAATCATGAAGAAGTCTGAAACGGGCTGCTCAGAGGAAGGCTGCATGGACTAGAAACAATAACAAGCAGCACCTGTTCACAGCGGCTATTTAAGTCTGCTGGTGTGGCTGCTCTTTGCTTGCAGCAAATTACTAGCAAGCCCTCACAACCTTCATGTTTCCTGCTCCCTGAAACCCTCTGGACCGATCTCTGCTTCCTGAACCTTAGGACTGGACCTTGACCTGGCTCAGCTTGCATTTTCCTTGTGTTTGGTGTATTCAGTCTCCCCCTGCAAGTATTCCTGACCTCCCTCCTCCCTTGCTGGCTGGGGCTCAGTAGGGAGAGAATCCTGACAGGATTTGAGGCAAGAAGCCCAGTTCTTGAGCATTTGAGAGTAGAACTCTCAATAAATGGGCACACTCTAACGTTATGTCCCTTGCCCAAGCAGAAAAGGCTGTCCAAGTGGGCGTCGGAGAGAGCGCTCTTGCATCTGCAAAATGCACAGAGTTTGAAGGGGGCAGAAGACACAGAGAAGTAGACGGAAGGAAAGGAGAGGGTATATATTTGTTTTTTGTTTTTTTGGAGAAGGAAGAAGAGAAGAAGAAAGAAGAAGTGAAAGAAATAGCATAGAAGGTGGAAGAAGTGGTAGAAGATTGAAGAAGAATTGCTACTCAGCCTGAAGTCCTGACAGCTGCTTATTGCTTAGCGGATGAAAAGAAACTGAAGTGGAGGTAGCTTGGCCAGACTGAGCGTGGAGGAGTTCCTGCAATGCTACTCAGCTCTAGAAGTTTCTGACAGCAGCTTCCATACAGGTGCAAAGACCTGTTGTGTGAAGCACAGAGACCACAACAAAGAACAAGAAAAATCTGTGCATTCTGAAATGCTCTTTTTTTTCATGCATTGAAGTGAAATTCATTCTGGTTTCTATCTTTGCATACTCATAAAGTTGGGAGGAGTTGGCAGGAACACATATATAAAGCAGTCATGTGAAGCAGCTATCTACTTTGTGTCTAAAAATCTACAATAAAGGAGAGTCTGCCATCTTTCAAGATAGTCTACACTTCCATTAAACAGCTCATGACATCAGGAAGTTCTCCCTAATGTTTAGTCTGAATCTCAGTTGAATCCACTGGCTTGGGTACAATCTTTTACAATAAAAGAAACCGAGTTTAACCTGTCTTCTACATTACTGCTAATCTCTCCATTTTTCTTCTCCAGCCTAAGCATATCCAGCTCCTGCAACACTCTTTATAGGATGGTTTCCAGAACATTTATCATCCTGATCACCTTCCTTTATACAATAGCCTTCTTAAATTGAGGATATCATTCCAAAATTTAAAAGTCAACTTCTTCCCATCCCACCCACAGATGAAAAAAAACTTCTATGGTATGCTCAGAAACATCTTGGAGCTCATTTTCAGGGCATTCAACAGGCTACATGAACACAAAGGGAATGAAATTCTGTTGTACTCCCACTAGCACAATGGATTTAAGCATAATTAACCTTTGGTTTTCTTACTTCTCTGACTGTTACAATGCAACTTTTTCATTTAAACAAAGCCACAACAATTAATCTGTATGAAGAAACAGCATTAGAAAAGTGTATTGGGCAGGAGATGGGGACTGCTTGCAAAATGAACAAATAAATGAAAGTAAAAAAGTTTTAAAAAAATGCTGCTGCGGAGGAAAGGCACAAATTTCATGCATATGAAATTGCTCACAAAATGGATTTCTAGAAATTCATGAATTGATATGGAAATAGTACAATGGTACGAACTAGTACTAAAAAAAACACAAATTTTCTAGCAAAACAGATAAATTTATCCATTCTCAACCACAGGGAATTTAGCACTGTCATCCAGGTCCTATATTGCCAAATCATTAATGCTTCTACAAAGCAAAGCTGTATCTGAATTATTCTGCTTCTTCTGCTTCTTTATTTTCCCAATGGAAGCTATCCAAAGTTTATAGACAGATGCGTATGTCATTGGAATGTATGAATTGGTTGATGTTCTTTCTACACAAGATGAACACCTACTGAACTTGGACAAAGAGATCGGTCAAAGAAAAGAAATCATTACAATGCAAGTGAAAATGAATGAAGCATTCTCACTGAATAGAATGGATGTTCCAGGTTTGGGGGCCCTTAGGACGAGATGTCTATAAATCTCTGTGTCTCTTTTCTGGCTCAACTCTTCTTCTTGCTATCACTACGGCACATTTGCTTTCCCACTTCTTCTCAACCAGGTCTGTACAACATTCATATGGACACTGGAAGACAAGGGGAGGATACTTCTTTTAAAAGGAAAAAGTTTCAACACATGTATCCAGTAATCAGTAGGAAGGGGAAGGGATGGTTGATCCCTGTTGTTTTCCCCTACATATTCTATTAGATTTATCTACAGATTACTACACTTAGTGTTTTGCTTTGCTTTCAGGTCAATTCTCTCTTCAAGGACTCAGTTTCTTTGCTGTCCTTATGTGAGAAGGGCCCCTCTGTGGAGTCCCATCTCTTGTGATGCATGCCAGTGCTACCCTGGAAATAATCAATGTTAGAGGCTCCTGTACTAACTGTAGTTTAAGTTACTTTGTTCATTTACTTTTCTATCCAGAAATGGTCTTTTTCATACAATAAAAATAAATGTTTCCTTTGTTACCCTGATTTCTGGGGTCCCTTGGGGGACACCTCAATGTGCTCCACATGATGGGGAATGGAAACTAGCCAGAGCACGAGCAATAGCAATGCGAGAGGCAGGGTAACCTAGTGGGTCTTTAACTCAGTTTTTAAGGGGTCAGACCAAGCCAAAAACCAAACAAAAATGTCCAATAAATAATTTAATTGAATGGAAGTCTCACGCATCAATGCAAACACTCACACACTCACTCAAGACCTATTAAGAAGCAAAAGAGAGGAAACTGGATAGGGGAATATTGAAGGGGTTGTAGGTGGGGTAATACTGCACCTTTGCCTGAAGTCCTTGGTCTGGGGAAAACAGTGAAGAAGTGGAGCTCGCACAGAAGGGGCTGAGGGGATTACTCAACGGATGGAAAAATGGTCTGTTAGTATGACCGGGAATGATCCAAATAAACTCTCAAAAACTGGGACTATTTGTAGGGGAAAAGTACCTGGAGGGCTAATCCTTTCCCAGGGAGACCAATAGGTGTTGCAACAGAAAATAAGCTCCACGATGGCAACTTCCTTTGCATGATGAGATTACAAGGTATTGCCAAAGTCTCAGGATTTTTGGCTGCATTTGGTTGTGGTATGACTTCATGTAAATAGTCCTTGCCTGATAGGATATTTGCTCAACTTGGGGCAAACACACTAATCCCCTCAAGTTGGCTTCTCAGAGGCTGAGGACCCTTTGTTTATTGTGGGTTTGCACAGCTTGAGGTCTTCTGGGGCTTCGTGACTGGGGATTTTACTGGTCTGACCTGGTTTTCAATCGTTCAACCATTGCTGCCTATGTGCTCATCTGGGTGACCTCTCAGGCACATGGAATCATATTTTAATATCAAAATTGTTGACCCTGGGACAGGGTTTTCCAGTAGGGTAACACCTTCTGCTTTGCGCCTAGTTTTCAGAGTTGTTACTCCTCTTCTTATCCTAAGCCCATGTTGTAGTTAAATGCACTCTGCTGGAATAAACACCAAATATTTTTCTGGATTATGCACCCAGATACTGTGCTAGAGTGAACTTCTGATGAGCCTTTTTTTAAAGGTTGTGGAGTAGGAATACATCTGCAAAAATGGTTAACTCTCACAATAGGCTGAAATGAATGGAAAGAGGTTGGGCAAACAGAAATCTGTGTGCCTTGAACCCCATGCTACTGTCAGCGCGGGTGGAGGTCAAGCAGGGGCCGGGCCGGAGGCGGCCGCCAGCAGCGTCCCAATCAGTCCCACAGGGGCGCTGCAGCCAGCAAGGGGCCTTGACCTGAGGTTTGCCTTAACAGCAGGCGTCAATGGAAATAACAAGGGGTTGCCTCACCCCGAACACAAAATGGTTACTGCACCTTTAACGCAGGGTAGGGTCTTGGTAGAGCTGGGCAGCGGAACGCAGACACGGGCTGGACTGGAACAAGGCACAGGCGACAGACGCACGGGAAGCTGACGGTTGTTGCTCCGTGCCTTCCCCAGCCCCGCGCCTGCCTAAAAAGGCCTGCGGGCCGGGCCGCGGCCAATCTGCGCCGAGCACGTGGCCAGGCTCGCAGCTGTGCTACAGCTGGGAGCTCCCTGCCCCCAGGTGTTTCTCCTGCAGCCGCCGGGAGCGGTGGCTGGCCTCCTTGAGCCGCCGCCGCCGCTGGAAAGTCAGCGGCGGCGAGGCAGCCTCAGCCTCTTCCGAGGCAGCCTTGCGAGTAGGCGGTGCCCCGGGATTGGGCCCGGGGCCCGCCTCCTCCCGCGGGTCCTCGTCCGCCACGCCCCGCGGCCCGGGAGCCGGGCCGGCGGCCTCCACAGCGCCAGGACGATCCTCGTCGTCGTCTTGGCCTCCGTCGTGCCGGGGAGACCCGTGCCGGGGAGACCCTTGCCGGGATCGGCGTCTGCTGCGGCGTCCCGGCGATCCCCCCCGGCGGCGGAGCCCTCTGCGGCGGCCGCGCGGCCCCCATCATCGGCTGCGACCTCCTCCTCCTCGGAGGTAATGGCGGTGTCGGCCTCTGCGGCGCCCACCGGCGCGGCAAAGCCCAGGGCCCTGACAGCTACAGCCAAACAACTTCCACGTATGGCTGCTCACAACTGAAATCCATGTGGAAGAGATGGAAATAGGAAAGCATTGAAATCTGTGCAACCAATTCAAGACGATGAGATGAGATGAAGAAAACTTTAAAGCTTACAGCCAAAAGACTGAGGGAAGTTAAGGTATTGCATGTGAAAAATGAGAAATTTCTTTAAAATATTATCCTTAAAATATTTATATGGACAGATAGATATCCAAGATAGAAATGAGTTATTTAAAATAATTTGTTCTCTGTCTAACAGACGGAGAGAATCCAATGCATCACACAGAAAAACATCTAATCTTACTAGACAAACAGATGGTTATCTTAATAACTAATAGCAGCTTGGAGTTTTTCTGGGTTCTTTTTTTTTTAAAGCCTGAATTGATATGAAGATGGAAATGTCTGTGCGACAAAGGAGAAAACCAGTTCATAGAGGGACACAGAGGTGATGTTTTGCAGTGGAACACAGAACAGGGAAACAACACAGTTAAAGGAAGGCATGTCCTAAGACTATTTAAGACTATTTGTCTATTTGGCAGCTTCAGTCTTGCAAGTTATTGGTCATTTAACATATATTTAACATATATTAATTTCTGTCTATATTTGATATTCTGAATAGTCAAAGTAATAGTTTGAAAATTAAGTTACGAAGTATAGTGTACATCTATTAGATCTACTAGATAATAGCATATTAATTTTATTAACTGTTACTACAAAAATACTTTCAAAAATTGTTTTTTCTTCTACTTTTTGTGAACTTTACAGTGAATTTATTTGAACAGTAACATGTAGAACTGAATGAAATTTGAGTGATTTGAATTGAATTTAATAGCTTGATAGACTAAATTAATTTTATTTATTGATTTTTTCGTATATATAGATTTATTGATAGATTGAATTAAGTTTCTAATCAAGTTAAGTTAATGAATTAGTAAAATTCATTATCCTCTCTATTGAGGATTTGATATTTAATATTATATTTAACATTATGTCCAATCATATGGAGACAAGGATAACTGCTAAAGCTGCAAAAATGGCACATCTCTTACTACTCAGTCTTCATGGGATCCAACTGCCAAGCTAGATCAGACCTGACCAGAGTGTTTTTCTTTGTTAGAGGAAATAAGAAATATAAAAACTGAACTCTCACAAGAAATGAAAGATCTAAGGACTGAAATCAAACATGACTTTAAACTAGAATTAAAAATAATAAAGACTGCTTTAGAAGGACTTCAGGAAGATATGTAGACAACAACAAATCTTGTTACTACCCTTGAAAGAAAAATGGAAAAAAACAGAAGAGAAAGTTGATGACTTGATTGGGAAGATGGTGCTGGCACGATAGGTGGGGTTTTAACTGGCTCTGTTATCATCTATTTACTTTTTAGCTTTTAATATTTTATCTTAAATTTTAATTCCTCCACCGTGTCTTGCCTGGTTTAAAATGCTTTTTAGTTGACTGTGCCCATATTGCGGTGCAGCATTGCTCATGTTTATTTGTTTTTTTTTGGGAAATTCCTGCACTCCCATTATCTCCTCCCCCAGGCCTACTACTAGCTGCCTTGCCTACTAGCACTTCTTCTAGCTTGAAATGAAAACCAAGAACTGCAAAATTTCTTGGATTTAACACCTCATGGGTTTTTGAGCTCGTTTGGGCTTTTGTTTATTCTTGTATTTTTATAATAAGCTACGACAGTTTTAAATGGGAAAGAAAAAATGGAGAACAAGCCCAGAGACAGTCAAGCACAGCAAGGCTTCCAAACAACTTAAGATAGATGAACTGCACGCCTGTGAGAGAAAGAGAAAGAGAAATGTGAGTACTTCAAATTTTACAATTACTAATACCAATAGTTTTTCGACTTTCGGTAATGAGGACGAGTTTTTATTGCATCTTTTAAAAATCCTGGCAACGACTTAGCTTTCAGGAAGAAGTATTCATAGAGCCAAAAGAGACAGGTGAGTCTGTCCTTGAGGAATCACTCATTACTGAGAAGGAACAGCCCACAGAACATCAAGTATGTCCTCCAGATTTTGTGACCAAACAATGTCTCTTAACAGCCCATACTGTTATTTCTATCTATGAACGTTTAGAAAAAATTGATAACCAAATGAAGCTTCTCAAACTCTCCTTTGACAGCTTCATACAAAAATACACATCTTTAAAAGATGGCTTGGGTCAACCCAGTAGCTCGGGGTTTAACAAGGAAGACAAGCTGGAGTGTAAAAAGAACAGGAATAAAGTTCAAGGAGCAGCTTACCAGTGGCTTCTATGGAGCTGGAAACAGGGAAAGGCAATAGCATTTTACAAACAAACCAAGTTATGCTGCAAATCACTTACAACAGAATAAACAATGGCAGATGGAGGTCCGTTAGAGCTATTAGACTTTCTTTGAGCCAACTTTTACACATACACCCTCATAGTATCGACATGCTCGTTGTGGACTGGCTTCCTAGTACTTCTGCTCATAAGAGAATTGTGCTAACATTCAAACAATCCACAATTCCTCTCATGCTGATGAAAATGAAGGGTTTTGTCCAACTATCAAATTACACGAGTTTGGGTCTATAGAGACTTGGCTATTACCTCTTTAATTAACCCTAAGTGCAGTGATAGGATGCCTATTGAGGAAAGGAACATTGGCCTGTTATCATCTAAAGAAACTTCTAGCCAGATCTTGCCATAACTTGGACCACCCAAAACTTCCAGTATGGAAATAGAGAAGCAACCGGTGGGCCAAGATGAATCAACTATCAATAAAGAACATATAGATATCACCTCTAGACTGGACGACTTCAAAAACAGGCTGTGTACCATCAAAGAGTTGGCCAATCCTCTGGTAAATTTAGTAACGACCGATGAAGTCCCTCATGTCAGAAGAGATCTGGCTGGGGGTTGCATCGATGACTTATTAGTAATGGACCAGGACAACCTGACGACTCTAATTTCAACACAACCTTTGGAACCAAAGAAGGTTAAAAACACAGTTACCTTGAAAGAGTTGTCTCCCTACCAAAAAGCCCTGGTGCAAACAGAATCCGCATATACTTGGGAGGACACTGATCTAACTGTACCAGCCTGACAATTAAACTAGTTATCTTGGAATATTATGGGCTGGTCGAATAAGTTCCATGATGCAGCTTTTGCAACTTATTTACAAAAGTTTAAAATTTTATGTTTGCAAGATACATGGGCTCATGGCTCTAATTTACCAGTACTTCTTGGTTTCCCGCTCATTTTGTTCCAGCCGTTAAAACAAGCGCTAGAGGCCGTGGTAGCGGCAGTCTCACTATATTTGTATCAGTTGACTTACAAGTGGATATTCAGCCATTGGTCACTCTCTACCCACAATGTATACAGGTTCTCCTTATCAAGAGTAACATTTTGGCTCTTATTTGTATAAATGTGTACATTCCACCTAGTCTACCTACACGCTCAGGTCCGAATAGCATCTGGAATCATCTATCAGAAACCCTCAGCCTTCTAGAACAGCAATATCCCTACACAAAAACCCTGCTGTGCAGAGACTTCAATGTGAGGACTGGGGTGGGGCTGAAACATCTGGAAGGTACTAACTCTGGCCAGTAGCAAGATATATCGGTTGCCAAGGTCACCCAAGATATTAAACAAACAAGTCAGGTCTGAGGCTTTTAGAGATCCTTTCCCTGCACCATCTGCAATGCCTTAATGCATCTCATTATGACATAACATTGGGTGCCTATACCTATGTCACCAATAGAGGAGCTAGTACAGTTGATTATATTGCGGTTTCTGCTAACCTGCTTACTATTATTCATAGTCTGGAAGTTACCAGTAGGGCTGAAAGTGACCATTTTCCTTTGTTATTGTTATTTAATTTTGAATTGTGTCTCCCCACACACCACCCTCAAAATCTAAATGAAATCCGAGTGGGAGAGCAGAGAATACGATGGTCAATTAATCTGAGTGCTTCTATAGTTCAGCTATTTGAAAGCAACACTTTCAAAGCCCTCCGCGAAGACATCTTAGTTGTTAAGTCAGACATCTTACACGTTTACCAAACCATCATTAAAAATTTGAGACCCAAATTGGTTTGCAATAAGCATTTTAGTCCTAATAGGGTAAAAACTAACAGATGGTTTGATTTAGAATGTAGAGCTGCCCGGAAAGCATTAATGGATTTCTCCCGACAGGTACTTAAAGATAAGAATACTAGTACCCTCAACACCTTAGCGGTCATGAGGTCATCCTATAAGGCACTCCTAAAAAAAAAAAAAAGATACTTATAACAGAACACAGTGGAGTCATTTGGCCCTAGCTGTGAAGACCAAGAACGAGAAGCAGTTTTGGGACATTGTTTCCATTGGTATGCAAGTGATTAGACCAGTTATTATTGGACAAATTCCATCGCAAGAATGGCATACTCATTTCAGTGGGCTTTATGGAGCTACATCCATAGAGAACCACTCTTCACTAATCTCAAAGACTGTCTGTTTGCCTTTTTGGCCACCTGTATCCGTGTCAGAGGTAAAGAAGTTGATTGCAGCTCTCACCTTGAGTAAGGCACCAGGGAAAATATATGCCCCCTGAAATCTTTAAATGTTTCCCTGAGTGGTGGGGCCCTATACTAGCAAAAGTGTTTACCCAGGTTAACAAAACAGGCACAATCCCAACAGGCTGGAAACAGAGTATAGTTGTTCCCATCTATAAAAAGGGAGATAAGCAAGATCCCAATAACTACTGGCCTATCAGCCTCTTGGATATTGACTCCAAGTTATATAGTAAATATCTGTTAAATAAACTAGAAGACTGGGAAACTACCAATCATGTCATTCACCCTGAACAGGCGGGCTTTGGAAAGGTCAAGGCACTATCGATCACTGCCTGTCCCTTTACTTTTTAGCACAGCAAAGTGTTTTAGGCCCTACCAAACATTTATTTGTTGCCTTTGTCGATTTAGCAGCTGCCTTTGACTCTATTGATAGAAACCTGTTGTGGCATAAATTGGCTAACAGTAATATAGTTTCTCGCCTGTTGTTCCTAATCAAGGAACTTTACTCTAATACAACTGCTGCAATAAGAGTAGGTATCTCCAGTTCATTAACAGCTCCTATTCACACAAATAAAGGAGTTAAACAAGGTTGCCTGCTGGCACTTTTACTCTTTAATCTATACCTTAACGACATAATTCCAGTTTTGTCAGGCCCAGAATTTTTTCCACCCTCTGTTGGTTCAAAAAAGATTTCTATCTTGTTGTATGCTAAAGACATGGTTCTAATATCACTCACCCATGTAGGTTTAAAAAGGCTGCCCTTTTAGCTTAGTGTTTTCTGTTCTAAAGAAAAGCTGAATATTAATTAGTCTAAAACAAAGGTGATGGTGTTTAAAAAAAGACATCTTCCTTTCCAATGGTCTATTAATGGCCACCAGATTGAACAATGCCGAGAATTCAAATATCTTGGAGTTCATTTTACAGAAAATCTCTCATGGAAGCCCCATATAGAAGCCACCAAAGCAGTAGCCTTGAGCTCTATCGGGGCAGTTCTAGATTCTATAATACTGCTGGGGGTCACCTGGTTGTGCCAGCACTAAAAATATTCCAAAGCAAAGTTATTGCCCAGATTCTTATGGTGCTGCTGTATGGGGATGGAACAATTCTCACATATCTAAACTGGAATCTCTGCAGAATACTTTTTTTAAGAAATTGCTAAGACTTTCCCCCCGGACCCCGGCAGCTTTGGTTCGGGCAGAGGTTGGGTTTCCATCCATCAGAGCCCCATTCATTTGGCTCTATTTAATTATTGGAGAATAGTTAAAGATTCCTCAGTTAGAGTTTTTCCCAAGTTATGTTTCAAACAGCTATCTAATTGTAAAGTATGGAATTCAAGATATCATAAGTTGCTTGAATGGTATCTTAGTCCACCTGACAACTTTCTCATCTTGAATTCCAAAGAGAAGCTCCGGGATTATATTTTCCATCATACCATTCAATCAGACAGACAGGCTATCAACAATTCTAATTTTTCTAAATGGTACAAATTCTACAAACTTGACCATCAAAGGGCCATTTATTTGACAAAGCTTACCTTTCCAAAGCTTAGGCAAGCTTTCACAGCCCTTCGTTTTCAGTGCATGCCTACTGCTGTGATTGACGGCAGATACTCACATATCCCTTTTTGGGCCCCCCGCTTATGCATTTGTGGGGGCCCTGAAATAGAGGATTTGCCTATTTGTTTTCTGTCCATTATATTCTGATCCAAGAGCCAAATTTTTGGGATCTATTTTGCATCATTTGGAATCTAATACTGTCTTAGAAAAAAACTTTATCTCCTTTCTGATATTGACTTCATGGTACTCGTAAGGTCTCCCTTTTCACTCTGGCAGCTATGAAGATCTGGGCTAGATATGTTGCCAATGTCGTAGTTGATTGTACTGGAGACAGCTTACCTAATTATAGTTTCATTGTCTATGCTTTAACCAAACCAAACTCTAAATTTTTCTCACATACGACTATTATGTAATTTACCGTATGATGATTTTGCCATGCTGTTTTTACATATGTATTTGACTTTAACATTTTGTATTGTACAGTATTGTGTTGCATTTTAATATTCTGTATGCAAATGGCCTTTGGTCTATGCATTAATAAATTGATTGATTGATTGATTGACTTATTCAACAGCAAGAATGTTATCTTGATGAAAAAGCCTTGTTAGACTTAAAATTAAGAGAGAATTTGTGAAAATAAGAGGCTTGACTGAACACAAGGATGAAAATTTACATGAAAGACTGATCCCAGCTTTTGCTAATTCTTGAATCTGACAGAATGGAATGGGAATTGGACAAATATTAGAAAAGAATCCAGAGTGGCTAGAGAAAGGAAGTTACCTCAAGGCATTGTGGTATATCTTACCCGAAAGAGAACTAGAGAGGATTTAATTCGGAGAATTCTAGAAACGAATTTGGTAATTGATAATTTAGAAAGTACCTATTTTTAAGGATATTCCCCCGAAATTTTGAGAAAAAGAAAGCCTACAGATTTATAACAACTTATCTGAAACATCAGAATATCAGGCACAGATGAGGGAAACTTGAAGGTATCAGCTTTTGCTTTCGCTTTAGAGGAAAATATTTCCGAATTGAGACAATATAAGAAGCAAAAAAAATTATGAACAAATATGGTAAAGAAGATGGAAGAATATCTTCAGGGATGATAGGGAAGCCAGAGAAGACTCTTATCCTGATACAGAACAACATAAAGTGTTAGACCAAGAAGAAGAAGAAGAAGAGGAAGAAGAAGAAGAAGGAGAAGCTACTGGAGTTGATACTGAGAGCAAAGAGGGAAAAAGGTAAAATTTGAAAAAGATCAACATACACAAGAACTTGAACTAAAAGGAGCAACATCAGGGGGTGAAGATGCAAACTAAGGAGATCCAAGAGTTCAATAATTTGACAAATGGACCTGAAAGGCTGATTGTGGAATGTTAATGGAATTCCATTCCCCCCGAAAAGGAGAAAAATCCTTCATTATCTAGATAAAAGGAATTACAATATATCATGCCTTCAAGAAATCAGAGTTAACCATTAAAAAAACCCATTTAATTTGAGATAAAAAACTGGACTCTGAATTTGTCTTTAAGGGAAATTTCTCCTTTGTGAAGGTTTGTTTTCTGCTATTCTGATACTGTGAAATATGTGTCTTTTAGAACATCTAAATTTCTTGCCAGGGCCTTACAATTATGTGCTATAAAGAACAAAGGGGTATGGAAAGTGATTGTTGATTACATATTGCATGTAAATTGGCTGGATTATCCTTTCTCATTTCATTTCATTTCATTTCATTTTATTTTTATGCAATGGCTGGCTGCTAAAATGCAATAAACTTGACATGACTTGACTTGAATTTGTCTTGGCTCCTAACAAAAAGAAGAGAGGAGTTGTGTTTTATGTGAGTCTGAAATTTCAACCTAAAGAAGTTCTCAAAGACACAGATGGAAGATATCTTGTGGTGAAAATATCTTGGCAAGATCAGAAAATATTGTTGGTCGGATTATATGGTCCACATAGTAAGCAAGAGAACTTTTACAAGGAACCAAACAACAACATTTCAGATTTGGCCTATAACAAGATAATGATCTTTGGTGGCTGGAATGGAGTCATTAATCCCAAACTGAACTACAAATCAGAAAAATTGATTAGGAAGAATCAAGGAAAACTTCCACAGTCATTTGACTTAATGGTAAATAATTTAGAATTCATAGATTCTTGGAGATATTTATATGGATATTCAAAAGATTATACTTTTTATTCAGAACCTCATGCTTCACTCTTAAGAATTGATATGTTCTTTGTCTCAAAATCCTTGATCAATGCCGTATCCAAGTCAGAGATTCTTCCCAGAAGCTTCTCAGACTACAGTGTGATAATGCTTTCTTTAATATTTCAGCACTAAATTTTGGCAGTTTTACAGGAAATTACGAATAAAACACTTGAAGGGACTATTCCAAATTCGTTGAAAGAAGCTGATATAATGTTGTATATGTAAAGAACTATAAACCAACCTCATTACTAAATACTGATTAGAAACCTTTTGCTTCCATTATAGCCAATAAATTGAAGAGGGTGCTTCAAGAAATAATCCCAGAAGATCAAACTGGTTTTATTCTAGGTCGATAAATCAGGGATAACATCAGAAACATAATAAATATAATTGAGCTGTGTGAGAAATATCCATAGAAGAAACTGGCTGCAGTTTTCCTGGATATTGAAAAAGCTTTTGACACTGTTAATTGGAAATTCCTGTTGAGTATTTGTAAGAGGATGAATATAGGAGAATGCTGTATGAAATGGATAAAGACTATATATACAAAGCAGTCTGCACAACTCATCATCAATGGTGAAAAATCAGAGAGATGAGGGGTACAAGACAAGGCTACCCACTATCTCCTCTTCTGTTTCTATTAGTTATTGAGGTCCTGATTGAAAGTATCAGAAAAAATCCTAAGATAAAAGGGATCAAATTAAAAGGTCACGAATATAAAATAAGAGCCTTCGCTGATGAGTTGGTGGTGACATTAGAGGAGCAACAGTGCCACTTAAAAGAATTAAAAGCCACCCTTCATGACTTTGGAAAACATTCAGGACTAAAGGTGAATAAGGACAAAACAAATATATTGACAAAGAATATCCCCCAGATGAAGAAAAACAAATATAACAAATGTCTGAATATAGTATTTCTAAGAAAGCTAAATACGTAGGTATCCAGCTTACTAAAAAATGTTCAGACCTAAAACAGTTACAAAATTGTATGGAAGAATATCAAAGAGATCTTAAGAATTGGAAAAACTTAAACTTGTCTTTTATGAGAAGAATTGCAGCAGTTAAAATGTCTGTTTACCTAAATTCCATTTTTTTTGTTTCAAACAATTGCTATCATTCATAATGACTAAGTGATCCATATTTGGCAAAGAGATATTTCTAAATTTATCTGGGGAGGGAAAACCTAGAGTGAAATTAAAAATTCTTCAAGATTCTAAAGAAAGGGGTAGTCTGGGCTTATCAAATCTAGTGTTGTACTACCAAGCATGTTACCTAAATTGGTTGAAAGACTAGACTAAGCTTGACAAGATAAAACGATTAAATCTAGAAGGTGTCGACAGAAAAGAAAAGCCAGAAAATTAATATTTTATATGACAGGAGTTACCAGAATGCTAATAGCTTAAAATTGGAAACAAAATCCTCTCCCCTCAATAGCTGACTGGGAGATGATATGTTACAAATTGATAGATTTACATATGTATTGAGAGGACTTAATTTAGAGAGTTTTGAAAAAGATTGGAATTGTGATAGCATATTTCAGAAATCAATGGAATGATATCAAGATGGTGAATATTGACTTTTGATAACTTTATGATAATACACAGGTACAAATGACTTAATTTTGTGACAATTAGAATATAATTAGGTTATTTTATTACTTTTCATTCAGGGGGAAGTCATGGCTGAATGTTGAGTTAATTTGAGAGAGTAGTCTGTAAAATGTATTAAATACAAATGATAACGTTATATTTTATTCTTAATAAAAAAAAAGTGTCTCAGGTGTCAGAAACCTGCAAAGAAACCTACCTAGAGTAGAGTATCCATGTGTGTTGGGGAGATGCAACTCATACCTAAAGATGACTTGAGAGATTAAAGGGCTGGGCCAAAACTAATTATTTTATTTATTTATTCTATTTCTATGTTTCCTTTCTCCTGGAGTGGGACATATGGCAGCTCCCAACAATACACACATTAAAAACATTTAAAACAGTTAAAAACATTAAAAACATATAAAATTATAAAACATAAAGCAATATTTGGTTTTAAACAAGTTCCCCCAACCAAATGAATTTTAACAGGGAGAAAGATCAAGTACTACACTTAGGAAGAAAAAATGAAATGCACAGATATAGGATAGGTGATGCCTGGCTTGAAAACAGTACATGTGAAAGGGCTCTAGAAGTCTTAGCCAACCACAAACTGAACATGAGACAGCAGTGCAATGCAGCAGCTAAAAAAGCCAGTGTGATTCTGTGCTAGGAGTACAGTGTTAAGATCAAGGGAAATAATAATACCTCTCTATTCTGCTGTAGTTAGACCTCACCTCGAATACTGTGTCCAGTTCTCGGCGCTACAATTCAAGAAGGATATTGACAAGCTGGAATGTGTCCAGAGAAGGGCAACCAAAATGGTGAAGGGGCTGGAAATCATGCCCTATGAGAAATGGCTTAGGGAGCTGGGTATGTTTAACCTGATGAAAAGAAGGTTAAGAGGTGACATGATAGCCATGTTTAAATATTTGAAGGGATATCATGTTGAAGGTGGAACAAGCTAGTTTTCTGCTGCTCAAGAGACTAGGACACAGACCAATGGATTCAAACTACAGGAAAAGAGATTTCAACTAAATATCAGGAAGAACTTCCTGATAGTAAGAGCCATCTGACAGTGGAATCACCTTCTTTGGAGGTTTTTAAACAGTGGTTGGATGGCCATTTGCTGGGGGTGCTTTGCGTGAGTGTTACTTCATGGAGACTGGCTAGGCATGCAAGGAATAACAAAAAAGGGTATTTCAAATATGTTTAAAGCAAGAGAATGATGAATGAAATGGTAGGACTGCAGCTCAGTAAGGATGGTAAAATGCTAACAGATCACAATGAAATGGCAGAACTACTCAACATCTCAGGTTTTTTCTCCCCAAAAAGTAGACTATATTCTTCCATACATCAGCACAGACCTTGGCAAGGAAACCAAGAAGACTCATAAGGAGTTAGGAATCACCTGGCTATCCTAAATGAGTTCAAGTCTGTAGGGCCAGATGAACTGCATCCCAGAGTACTGAAGGAACTTGCTGATGTATTTGCAGAACAACTTGCCATCATTCTTGAGACATCTTGGGGAATGGGTGAGTGCCAGAGAACTGGAGATGAGCAAAGCTGGAGATGAGCAGAACAGATGATCCAGGAAGCATTAGAATGGATTATACACAGGTCTGTTTGCAAGTATCTTGATGACAATGCAGTGATTAGTAGAAACCAGTATGGGTTTTTCAAGAACAACTGCTGCTAAATTAAGCTTATATCTTTTTTTAAAATCCACTCACTAGTTTAATAGATGGTATAGGAATGCTGTGGTTATCATTTATCTGGATTTCAGTAGAGCAGCTGGTAAACTTCACCATGATATTTTGATTATTAAACTGACTACATATGAAATAGATGGAAACACCACCAGATGGATCCATAATTGGTTGGAAATCTGCACTCAAACGTGTTGTCATTAGTGGCTGTGCTTCAAATTGGAAGGAACTCTCAAGTAGAGTGCTGCAGAGTTTTGTCCTGGGGCTGACATTCTTCAGTATTTTTATCAATAGTTTAGATCAGAACTTTCCAAACTTTTCATGTTGGTGACATACTTTTTAGACATGCATCATTTTGCAACACAGTAATTCAGTTTTACTAGCAAACTGGAGGTTAAACTAACCTTTTGTAAGAGATACGGATACATACATAAATTGTAATAATGAAATGTATAGGAATACAACATATCTCATGAAAACCTTTCATATATTTTTTAAAATATATGATTTATAAATAATATACATTTCTGAGCTTGTTGTCATTTATGAGTACAAATATGTCACTATGTGCAAGAATTTAAAAAATTGAATAAAACCAATATTTACTTTCCATTTTAATGAGATGTATGAGGTTGATAAGATGAATACAGCTTTCCAATATTTGGTGGATTATTAGATGAAGACACTCGTATTTCCTCATCAAGCATTTTTAAGCTTCTACATTTCAGCCAGGAAAGACCCTGGTGAAAGTGGTGGCAGCAGGAAAGGCAGCTGCCCTCAATCCCAGCCTGCTGCTGTTGCCCATGGTGACAAAAGATGCTGGCAAGAGTGGCAATGGAAGGCCAGGCTCGGGTGGGGGGTCCTTCTCAGCACAGGGAAGCGACACACCTACCCACTTCAAGCAACACACTAACATGTTGCGACACACCATTTGGCAAGCCCTGGTTTCGATTATGGGGTGGTGGGAATCTTTATCACATTTGCAGATAGTACAAAACTGTGAGGGGTAGCTAACACATTGAAAGATAGGAACAAGATTTGAAAGGACCGTCAGAAACTAAAAAACTGGGCAGAAATTAATACAATGAAGTTTAGTGGAGACAAATGCAAAATTCTGCATTTAGGCCACAAAAACCAAACACACAGAGATAAGATGATGGCTACTTGGGTCAGCAGTACTACATATGGAAAGAACCTTGGAATGATTGTTGATCATAAGCTGAACATGAACCAGCAGTGTGACCCTGAAGCAAAGAAAGCAAATGCTGTCTTAGCAGCATTAATAAAAGCATAGTTTCCAAGTTGAGGGAAGTAATAATCCCACTATACTCTGTGCTGGTCAGGCTTCATCTGGAATACTGCATTTAGTTCTGAGTGTCTCATTTTAAGAGGGATATAGACAAGGTGGAGTGAGTTCAGAGAAGGGCAATAAGGATGATAAGAGGTTGGGAGAACAAAACATATGAAGAGAAGTTGAAGGAACTGGGCATATTCAGCTTGGTGAAGAGAAGACTGATGGGTGATCACTGTCACTAAATACCTCAAGGGCTGCCACAAAGACAAGATTGCACATTTGTTCTTATCTGCCTCAGAAGATAGAACTAGGACTAATGATTTTAAGTTACTGTACAGGAGAATTTGATTGAACATTAGAAGGAATTCCTTGACAGCAAGAGCAGTTTGACAATGGAACCAATTGCCTATAGAGGTGGTGAGGTCTCATCCTCTGGATGTCTTCAGAAAGAGGCTGGGCAACTATCTGCTGGAAATGTTCTAGCTGGAGATCCTGCTTTGAGGAGGGGATTGGACCTGATGGCCTTTAGGACTCCTTCCAATTCTATGATTATATAATATGCATGAACCTTCCTTTACACATATCAGTTGGAAATTAGAAATGGGTGAGAACTTTGTTTCAGTATTTCTTTAATTTTGGGTAGGATTTTTTTCATTTATTTATTATTATGTGAAAATCATACAAGAGCTGTGAAAAGGAAGAATTTAGTAAAATAAAATAGAGCAATTAAACAAATAAAATGTGTACATAGAGGTCAGTAGAATTTACCAAATGTTTCAAAAGACGGAAAGAACCTGAGAAAGAACACTCTCCCCACACTGGT
This sequence comes from Iguana delicatissima, assembly GCA_948472985.1. Lineage (NCBI taxonomy): Eukaryota > Metazoa > Chordata > Lepidosauria > Squamata > Iguanidae > Iguana > Iguana delicatissima. Next base: position 162,617 of record CAOKZL010003022.1, read on the forward strand.
TTTCAACACTTTCAGCAGCAGGCAGGTACAACTTGTTGCTCTCCATGCAAGAGAGTTCCATTTTTGGAAAGTCCTTCAAATACTTTGCCTTTTCCCAAAACTGGGGGATCATGGTGGTATACCAATTAAAACAAGTACTATATAGTTCAAACAAACAAATAAAACAACAACAACATTAAAATGGAATTGAACTTTGATCTTTGATTGTTTTTTAAAATGTCCCTATGCCTTCTAGGGGATGTAGTGGGAAAATTCAATATATTCTTTGCCTGCCTCATGCTGTTTCAGGCCAAGAAGTTTCTGGTTTACCCCCGATTTAAGGAAGGCTTCTCCTAGACCTGAAACAATTAGGAAAGAGCATGGCAGAACTGCTCCTAGCGGTTTTATTATTCAGCATATGGGGTGCATTTTACTTACTTCTGGCCTGGGAAAATCTACAGTAATAACCTTGGTAGCATCTGGTTAATGACAGTTTCAGACAAGTGCAAGGGTGCAGACTTAGGACATGGGACTGTAAGAAGTGCACTTAAAAAAATCAGGATGATTGGCATGATATAATTAGCTGTGTGAAGGAAAGGAAAGGAAAGAAAGCATGCACATTATATTTAAAGCCCTTTAGCTTAGGATCAATAGAAGTTGGCCCTCTACATTTGGTAGGGTTAGGGGTACAGGGCCCCCACAAAAGTGAACCCCCCTCACCAAATATCAAAATGTGTGTGTGTGTCTGTTGGAAGGGGGCTGAGGCATGGTGGGGAGAGTGCTCACCCAGGGTCCAAACCAGGTCAGGGCAAGGAGAGGTAAAGATGGTAGGTCACCATGGGAGCCCTATACTTCTCCTTTCTTGCACATCTCCTTCCTTCAGTGTCTGGGCAGTGGGAGAGGCTTTGTGGTGCTGAGAAACTGGGCTGCGAGCCATCCTTAGCTGGCCAGGCAACAGCTAGTGGAGGAGGAAGAGCACCAGAGGTGGGTTTTTAAAGGGCTGTGTGGCCTGATTGGAACTGGCAAAGGAGGGGATTCCCTCAGAAGAGAAGCACCTGAGGTGGCAATTGGATTGGAGAAATTTGCAAATAATCAAATCCATGAAAGTGAAACTTAGAAATGTAGGGGGCTGACTGTAATGTAATCTCCTTAAGAATGAAGGCTGCACAACAGGAGAACATAACAATGTCCCTCCATCCCCCTTCCCTGATTTTTAGCCAAGAATGGCAAGACTTAGCTTTTGGAATTCACATATGGCAGAAACCATGATAGTGATTTCTCAGTGTCAAAGGTAAATTCATTTGTTTTGCATCATTTGCGTCATGACAGAAAAATTGAGAGACTTCAAACAATGCTTGTTAATGCATACTGGCTTCCTTTGCATATCTGACTGGACTGAACCAGTGTCAGAAAGTAGAAATTATGGAAAAGCAAAACCCCTGTAGGGAACATGAAGGACTTACAGAAGCTCACTTGGGACTGACCGCATATGCATGCTGCTAGTAATGTTTCTCAGCTGGCTTGATGCCTTCCCCCCACTTTAAGCTTACTTAGCAAGCAGTGCATGCACAGTCCCAAGCAAGCCTCTGCAAACAAGAACTGAGGGAAGCCTGCTATTTTGATGCTTGCAATATGACAAGTTCCATTAATTCAACCAAGCAGTCTGCTCTTTCTGTAGACAAAACTTGCAATTGCGCGTGTCAGCTTCTGTTGGCAAGAAGAACTGACAAAAGAGTGGAATCCATATTAAATTAATGAAACTTGGCCTTAATTTGGAAGCGTCAAAGGAGTAAATTGTCAGATAATGGGGTGTTGAAAGGCAGGGGCATCCTGTACCTCACTGCTGAAGCTGTGAGTATGGGTCTCTGGAGAGAATGGATCAGGGCTAATCATCCTGTTGCCTTCAGGATAATTGGCCTGCAACCAATATGATTTAATGAATATTGCATTGGACTGATACTTGGGAGATCCAGGTTCAAGTTTCCCCTTATGTTGGTATAGTGACTCGCTCAGCCTGAACTACCCTACTAGGTTGCTGAGAGATGTCATGTTGAGTTCACTGGAGGAAAGGCAGCATATAAATATAGTAACAATAAAATTGTCTCATCATAGGGTTTTGAGATAAGCAGGGGAACATATTGCACAATGAAGAAGGAATAAAATGATGATGGAAACAGTACACTGAGGAACTATTAAACAGAGATAAAAGGATGACAGATTAATTCAAAGAAGGGCCATTTGAAAATGAAGCCACAGTTTTAGAAAGTGAAAAAGAAGCTGTGCTTACAGCACTTGGGATATATGAACCACTAGGAACAGACAGCATACCAACAGAGCTGTTTCAAAGCTACAGAGAGAGAATCCAAATTCTAACGTAAAATTTGCCGACAAATATGGAAAACAAAACAATGACCTATAGAGTGGGAACAATATACATTCCAATTCCCAAGAAAAGGGACATTCCAATTCCCAAGAAAAGGGACTGCAAAGACCACTGGACCATTGCATTAATTTCTTAGGAAAGCAAAGTGATACTTAAAATTTTACAATAAGGACTAATCCTCAGACTGCTGCTTCCTGAAAAACAGGGGAATAGGCTCCTGTTGATCGCAGTGGCTACCTGCTAGGTGGAGATTAGGGGACTTTCATGATCCCTATAAAAAGGAGGTAGGGAGCCAAGCCTTCTGATACAACTGTATCTACTCAGACCTACAGGACAGAGGCCATTTCCACACAACATCGCTATAGTGCAACAGCAGCAAGTTGTTTCTGGTCCAGGAGCTATCTTTCTGCACGTCATCACTAGCCAGCTGTTATCCTGCCCTCAAGCATCGTCAAATTTCCGTATTCTATTTCCAGAAAATATCCATTAAAAGCCTCCTTTAGTGCTTCAATCTCATTAGCTCACTGGTGCAGGAGTGTTCTACTGCTTGATAGCGCTTCCTGTTATCATGGATCCAGCAGTAGCTGGGGTGTAGCCCACCTTGTCCCTCCCTGAGCAACTCCTCTGGCATGGCAAGTTTGGAATCTACCACCTCTCCATGTTCATTTTACATTTGTCCGTTGAGTTAATTTTTATTTTTTTAAAATACATTTTTTAGTGCACAAATACATAGTACATAGTACCTAGTAAGTAATTAAATAGTATTATGTACATAGTACGTAGTAAATACAAAATACAAAGCACATAAATGCAATAGTGTACTGGCCTGTCATGGGGTTAAACATGGCTCTGCTAGTACGGCTTCCAAAACAAAAGCAAAAACAAAAACAACTCCCCCTCACCCAATCAGGGCAGTGGGGCCAGATACGGGAGTGCCCAAGAATGCTGTAATGTGGAAGCAACACCAGTGGTAATACTGTTACTCATCCGCTTAAGGCGTAAGGGTGCAGAAAAGAGTGTTCCTAACCTGACAGCATCGCATGAATGGCAATTACGGGATTGTAACACTACAATGTGCCAATGGCATCTAGTGTGGATATGGCCAGAAACTCAAAGACTTAGACAAAGAGACTTAGGTTTACAACTGGCATTTCTCAAACAACAATACTTACCTAAGGAAGTGAAGAAACAAATCAATAAGGAAAAAATTAATATCCAGGAATGATCTACTACAAGAAAGACAAAAACTCTAAATGACAGAACAACACTAGTTGTCACTTTGTCAACTGAGACCATTCAAACACAGTATCAGTGAGCTATAGCCGGTTCTGGAGAATAACATAGCCCTCTCACAAGCTCCGGGAGACAGGCCTTTACTGGGCTAGACACTCTATAAAACTTAAAACAACTACTCACTTTCAACAAGATACATAACATACACCCTTTTCGCACGCCATTTCTAAAGCGAGAGGGTCCCTTGAGCAAATGGGAGGAGTGGTCTGCATGATGCACTCCCATTTACGCGACGCTCAAGGGCCTGACATGGACCAAACATGCATTTTTTAATTTTTGGCTTAAAGCCAAAAATGCCACGTGGTCACATGTCGCTCTGAGGCCCTGCGCACACTTACCTGCCCTGCGCAGCCTCGGGAGCCGGGCCGGTCGTGCTGCCTGCCCCAGCACAGCCTACAGCTCCCAGGATGCACTGCGGAAGGAAAGGGCGGGGCGGGGCAGGGGCTTGGGGGTCGCTGGCTTCGCGCGACCGGCAAGCCAGCTGCAGCGAGGAAGCAGAAGGGATGTGAGTGCCTCCCACAAGAGGCTGCTCACGCAAACGCCGCCCCCCACCTTTGTGAAAAGGTAAGGGCGGAAAGGGCCATAGATGGTAACACAGGGACAAGACTCTGCCACAAACCCAGATGCCAATTCTGTGCCCACATTTACTGTGGGAGTAATATTACAATATTACAATAACATAACATCATAGGTGCATTTATTTGCTCTTCCTTCAATGTGATATATGCTACACTATGCAGTAACACCCCTTGACACTTGATACTGGACATTTAGTTCTTTCATACATCAACACTAATTGATCACTGTAAAGATCTGAAAGACCTCTTTCACCTTGATCAACTCTTTGAAAATTTAGGACAAAAGACTTGATTTGGATCTTTCCACATCCTATTACATTCTATCCCCCCCAATGTATAAATACACTTTACACCTAAAACCTCAATACCCCTCTGTACTGCATCTGAGGAAGTGGGTTTATATCCACAAAAACTCTTGCCAAAATAAAAACTAGTCAGTCTTAAAGGCGCTGCCACATTTCTCCCTCCCCACTTCCTTCCTCCTTTTTATGCTGTAAGTGACTAACACAGCTACTTCTTTGAAAACTACTATAATGGTACCAATGTATCCCCTAAACCAGGGACTATCTAGAGATGCTGAAGATGCAGCAGTCAAAAATGGGTAACTCTAGGTTATGCATGTATAAGTGCTCAACAAGATTCCAGGCTTTATCATATATAGAGTGAGAAATGCCACTGCCCAAACTGGATAGAAAAAAAAGGGAGAGGTACTAAGGATCATATTGCAACCATAAAGTGGATAATGGAACACACCAAAGAATTTCAGAAGCAAATCAGGCAGTGTTTTACAGATTACAGCAAAGCTTTTAATTGTATAGTTTGTGAAAACTACAGATTAGTCTCAAAAAATAGATGTGCCACATTTGATTATCCTGTACTCAGGACAAGAGGCAGTTGTCAAGGTGGTATATGGAGGAACAGAATGGTTTCCAATTGGCAAGAGAAGCAGGTATTTTATAACCCTGCTGAATGTGCATGCTGAACATTTGATTCAGAAAAAGATGTGAAAGTTGGAAGAAGGAACATTAATAATTAAAGATATTCAGATGATACCATATTACTAAGCAGAAAATAGCAAAGACTTGGAACTACTGAAGAAAGTCAAAAAAGAAAATGCAAAGGAAGGTTTACAGTTGAACATTAACAAAAACAATGATTACAAATTATATAAATAACTTTACTCAATAGGCACCAAATCCCATCTGACCTTAGAAGCTAAATAGGGTCAGCTCTGGTTAGAAGCTCGAAGACTGCCAATGAATACTAGGTGCTGTAGGTTCTATTTCAGAGGAAGGAACTGGAAAAAGAGTATTCTTTGGCCATTTCTGCCCTACACTGTTATAGTCCTATTATTCCACTTTCAAGTCCCTGTGAAATTCTGGGGTTTGTAGTTTCCTGAGGCCAAAGAACTCTCTGGCTGAGAATCCTAAATGTCCCTCTCTAAACTGCAAACCCCAGGATTCCATAGGATGTTGAAAGTGGAATAATAACACTATAATAGTGTACTGCAGAAATGGCCTTTATCTGAGTCTTTCCACACTACACAACTATTGCAGTATGATTCCACTTTAACTGCTATCATAGCTTTGGGACAAATTGTTTTATGGAATCAAGGGATTTGTGGTTTAGGGGGCGATATTAAGCATTCTTAGCCAGAGAGCTCCAGTACATCCCAAGAGTACAAACCGCAAGATTCCATAGGAGGTAGCCATGGTAGTTCAAGTTGAATTATAGTACAATAATTGTGTAGTGCAAAAGGGCCCTAAGAAAACACTATGAAATTCATTGGGCTGCTGTAAGTTGACAGCCAGCTTAAAGGCACATACACACACAAAGTATATGATGAAGATATTGAAAGTCTTAAAAGATTTTTCCATACCTTGACTGCAGTCAAGAAATCAGAAGAAAGACTAGAAGTTGGAAGGGGAGCTATGATGGGACTAAACCATTTCCTCAAGTGTAAAGATACATACCTGCAAACTGAAGTTAATTATCCATGCCACCATACTTCTGATTTCTATATATGACTGTTAAAGTTAGAATCATAGAGCTTGAAGAGACCACAGGGGCCATCCAGTCCAGCCCCCCACCATGCAGGAACGCACATCAAAGCACTCCCAACAGAGGGCCATCCAGCCTCTGCTTAAAAACCTCCAAAGAAGGCGACTCCACCACACTCTCAGGCAGTATATTCCACTGCCGAATAGCTCTGACTGTCAGGAAGTTCTTCCTGAGGTTTAAGTGGAATCTCTTTTCCTGTAATTTGAATCCATTGCTCCTTGACCTAGTCTCTGGAGAAAGCTGATAGGAAGAGAATTAATTCATTTGAAATGTGTTGCTGGAGAAGAGTTCAGCTGATACCACAGACACCCAAAAGGATAAATAAATGAGTCCAAGAAAAAATCAAGCCAGACTTCTCTCTAGTAGGAAAGATTACCAAACAGAGACTGTAACACTTGCAATATTCCAGCCATCAAAATTAATTATATTTATTAGTATTATTGTGGTATTTATTGAAATAAAATCAAAATAAAATATCAAATAAATAATAAATAAAATAGTTAATAATTATTATTTAATAAATAATAATAATTTAAATTATTTATTATTTAAATTAAATCATTATTAAATTAAATTACTATATTATTACATTACATTATTAAATAATTATTATTTAATAAAAATAAAATAAAAAATAAAATATCAAAATGAAAGGTACAAATTGTCAGATATATTTTTACAAGGATAAAAAAACCCTAATCTGTACAAAACTGTGCCCCTCAAGGATCAGTACTGAGTCTTATCTGAGGTCTGTGCCCTAGCCAGCTGCCTAGTTGGTCTAATGAGGGAACCAGCTCTGAGAGGAAGGGATCTTCATTGGAGTTTCAAGTAAGATTTAACTTTAAAAAAAAAATAACTGACAAATGCAATAGGTACAGCTATTCCCAGTACAGAGAAGACTGTATAGTATCTGGCCTCCACACAGGTGTTGAAGATGAGGGAAAAAGAGAATCCCTAAATCAGCACTCAACATAAATACCATGGAATTCAAAGTCAGATTTTTAAGAAAGTTGAGACTGAAAATTCTGTCAATTTTCAGTTTCTTCTATATTTGAATGTCTTTCAGCTCCTGTTCTTTCCATTCAAAACATAAAGAAATCTGTGAATTTGGATAAATTCTTATAGAAAACTAGAGACTGGATCAGTGGTTTTCCCAAGCCTAGCAAAAATGAACTTTAACAAAATTCTCACCAATTCTTATTCACAAGGTCAGGACATATCAGAGTGCTGTATCAAGGCTTGGAGCGGTCATTTCATCTCATGGCTAGGTTAGATATAAGTGTTGTTGTTATTGTTATTTTATTTGTTTTCAACTTGTTTCTGACTTGCGTTGACCCTCAGGTAAATCTATCACAGGGTTGTTCTTGGCAAGATGTTTTCATAGGTGTTTTGGCTTTGCCTTTCTCTGAAGCTGAGAGAATCATAGAATCATAGAATCATAGAAACGTGGAGTTGGAAGAGACCGCAAGGGCCATCCAGTCCAACCCCCTGCCATGCAGGAAAACCCTCAAAGCACTCCCGACAAGTGGCCATCCAGCCTCCGCTTAAAAACCTCCAACGAAGGAGACTCCACCACACTCTGTGGCAGCACATTCCACTGCCGGACAGCCCTGACTGTCAGGAAATTACTCCTGAGGTTCAGGCAGAATCTCCCCTCCTGCAGCTTGCATCCATTGCTCCTTGTCCTGGTCTCAAGAGCAGGAGAAAACAAGCCCACTCCCTCCTCGACATGACATCCCTTCAAATATTTAAACATGGCTATCATGTCCCCTCTCAACCTTCTGTTCTGCAGACTAAATATACCCAGCTCTCTAAGTCTGTCCTCATAGGGCATGGCTTCCAGGCCCCTCACCATTTTGGTTGCCCTCCTCTGGACCTGCTCCAGCTTATCCATATCCTTCTTGAATTGGGGTGCCCAGAACTGGACACAGTATTCAAGATGAGGTCTGACCAATGCAGAATAAAGTGGTACCAATACCTCCCTCGATCTAGACACCATACTCCTATTGATGCAACCAAGAATTGCGTTGGCCTTCTTGGCTGCCGCATCACACTGCTGACTCATGTTCAGCTTGTGGTCTATGAAGACTCCTAGATCCCTTTCACACGTACTGTTAGCCAGCCACGTGTCCCCCATCCTATATTTCTGCATACCATTTTTTCTGCCTAAGTGTAGGACCTTACATTTCTCTCTGTTGAAATTCATTTTGTTAGCCTTGGCCCAGCTCTCCAATCTGTCCACGTCCTTTTGAATTTTGATCCTATCATCAGGTGTATTAGCAACCCCTCCCAATTTGGTGTCGTCTGCAAATTTGATCAGCGTGCCCTCTATTCCTTCATCCAAGTCATTAATGAAGATATTGAACAGCACCGGGTCCAGGACAGAACCCTGTGGCACCCTGCTAGTCACTTCTCTCCAGGATGAGAATCTGCAATTGGCGACCACCCTTTGGGTACGGTCAGTCAACCAGTTACAAATCCACCTGACAGTAGCCCTGTCCAGTCCACATCTTACTAGCTTCTTTGCAAGAATGTCGTGGGGAACTTTGTCAAAGGCCTTACTGAAATCAAGATATACTATCTCCACAGCATTCCCTTCATCTATCAAGCAAGTAACTCTATCATAAAAAGAGATAAGATTAGTCTGGCATGACCTATTTTTGAGAAATCCATGTTGACTTTTCGTAATTACGGCATTGTTTTCTAAGTAATTAGAAACTGACTGTTTGATGATCCGCTCCAGGATCTTTCCAGGTACTGATGTCAGGCTGACTGGGCAATAATTATTTGGGTCCTCTTTTTTCCCTTCTTGAAGATGGGGACAACATTTGCCCTCCAGTCTGCCGGAACTTCTCTGGTTCGCCAAGAGTTTTCAAAGATTATAGCAAGAGGTTCCGCAATGACCTCTGCTAGTTCTTTTAAAATCCTAGGATGCAATTCATCTGGCCCTGGAGACTTGAATTCATCCAGTGTGGCCAGGTATTCCTGTACTACCTCTCTATCTATTCTGTGCTGCATTTTCCCCACTTCCTCACCTGCTCCCCAACCGCCAGGTTGAGTGTTTTTATCCTTTTGGGAAAAAACTGAGACGAAGAAAGTGTTGAGGAGTTCTGCCTTTTTTCTTCCTCCTGTTATTAATTCACCATCTTCCTTGCGCAGTGACCCTATCGTCTCCTTCTTTTTCCTTTTGCTGCGGACGTATTTAAAAAAGCCCTTTTTATTGTTTTTAATGTCTCTGGCCAGCCTAAGTTCGTTCTGTGCTTTAGCCTTTCTGACCTTCTCCCTACATCTCCTGGCTACTTGCTTATAACCTTCTTTGGTGATTTCCCCCTTCTTCCATTTCCTGTACATATTTTTCTTAACACTTAGCTCAGCTGAGAGCTCTTTAGTCAACCATTCCGGTTTGTTCAGATGCCTTCCATTTTTCCTCCTTAATGGTACAGTTTTAGCCTGTGCCTTCAGTACCTCCCTTTAAAGAACTCCCATGCACCCTGAACTCCTTTCTCATTGACTATTCTTGACCACGGGATTTCAGCCAGCAGCTCCTTCAGTTTACAGAAGTCTGCTTTTTTAAAATCTAAGACGAATGCCTGGCTACACTTGTCTTCTCTTCCCCACTGAATGCCAAATTCTAATAGGGCATGGTCACTCTCTCCTAAAGATCCAACCAGTTCTATGTCATTAACAAGGTCTTCCCTGTTGGTCAGGATCAGATCCAGAATATTTGATCCCCTTGTCACCTCTTCCACCTTCTGGACCATGAAATTGTCTGCAAGACAAGCAAGAAACTTGCTGGACCTTGCCGCCTTTCCAGAGTTTGACTGCCAACATATATCCGGGTAGTTGAAATCTCCCATTATTACTGTATCTCTCCTTTTTGAATGTGCAGTCATTTGGTCTAGGAAAGCACCATCGAGGTCCTCAGTCTGGCTTGGAGGTCTGTAGTAAACCCCCACTATAATATCCCTATTGTTTCTCGCTCCCTTAATTCTTACCCAGATGCTCTCGACCTGGCTTCCAGTGTTCAAGTCATGGATCTCTTCACAGGTGAAAACATCCTTGACATATAAGGCTACTCCTCCTCCTTTCTTATTTGGTCTATTTCTACAAAATAGGCTATACCCCTCTATTCCTACATTCCAATTGTGAGACAATTCCAATTGGGAATGTGACTTGCCCAAAGTTACCCAGTGAGTTTCCATGACTGAGCAGGGATTTGAGCCTCCAGAGCTGTAGTCCAGCACTCAAAACATTGCAGCACACTGGCTTTCAAACATAAGTATAAAGGCAGTGAAAGCAAGGGAAAAAAACAGTCACAGAGAAGTTACAGGATCTGTGGACCTGTCCTTCTCACCCTCCTCCAAGCTGGGATGCAGGCTTTGCTAGGTGCCAGTTGATGCTGGCCCTAACTTTGGGCCAAAGTAGATATATGAAGAGCAACATTACCGTTCCATCATGAGAACATAATAGTATATTTTTACATAATGAGCGCCACAACCAATCACCACCTGCAATCTAACCACAGGGAAGAATTCTCTAGGGATCAAGATCAGAGGCTGGAAGAATCAGTGGCCTTCCTAGCTGATGGATTGCAGGTGGTGATGCAATTAAATAACTTTGGGCACTAGACTTTCTGCTCTTAACAATGTGCTTAAAATGTGGTAAGTCAGCCCTGTGCTGTAGCATCTGGTGGCCTTGTTACTGCAGGTTAGGTCTCCTTGGAGATAGCATACAGATATCATTTTGATATCAATAATTTGGCTCTCTTCCACCACCCATCTCCACATGTTTGTGAGGCCCCTGGACAAGCCCAGAACTAGGCTCGGCCATCAAATGCTGCAATATCCCAAGACAATACAGGCAGGCCAGAAATAGCCAGATCACCGCTTTAGGAGACCTCTCTGCAAACACCCTCATTATGTATGCACGCTGTTTACAAAGGACTCCCTGCCTTGAGCAGGTAACTTGGCAAGGTAGAAGCTTAAAGGCCAAGCACTGAGCATTTGCATACAGTCTACCTCTTTGTTAATTCAGATTTAACTCAATCATGCTAAGTTGTGACCTTTCTGAGACATTGTCTCGCACCCAAAAAAACCCTGATTTCGAGACCTTCCTCGGATCGCTCCTGAGTTCCATCCCGCCTTGCTGCTGCTGTGCTTGGTGAGCTCCCCTCAGATAATCGAGCTGAGTTTCTTCTCTGCGCCCCCGGATTCTCCCAAGGTCCAGGATGATGAGACAGGTGTCGTATCACCCATTTTCCCTGAAAATCTCTATCCTTAATTCAACCTCTAATTTCTTAGTTAGCTGTGTGACTGTGGTGTCTTTGATATTTGCTTGTATTCAATAAAATATCATTTTTATTACTTTAAACCCGTCTGGCTGCTTGACTGACCTGACCCTGTAGACGCTGGGTTGCAAGATCCTGCTAAGTTACCCTGTCTCTCGCTAGCTTAAGTGAGTGCTCCAGCTAATTTTCCCCAAAAGTGTGTTTTATTGTTTGGTTATTTCGGTGTCCCTTCTGGGACCCCCAGTAAACAGGGTAACAGCCTTCTTGCTTATTACACTGATTGGGGACTTGGGTGTCTACCCCAAAGTCCTGCTCTAAAGCCACCAATGAATGCAGGAAAAAAAAATGTAGAAACTTCCACTTAAATCAACAACAACTTCAGGAGAATTGGGTGATAGAGATGGAACTAAAGTTAAAGATGGCATACAAGTCTGAATACACTTTAGAGAAATACTACTGCTCAGACATCCGCAGTGTGCCTTCCCAAGATGCCTTGACTATTGCCAAAGATGACTGTGGAACTGTGAAATTTTTAAAAAAGTTTTTAAAAAATTCAATGAAAGCTTGAAGAACTTGAAATTCATATTCAGACATCCTGCTGTGGAACATTTCAAGGCTGAATTATTTCTTTTTCTTTCCCTGGACAGCTTCCAAAGACTGAAAGCTATGAATATATTCCAGTATTTAGGTGGTTGCAAATGATCTCCCAGAATGGAACTGTTCATCATGTGGAATAGTGATTCTGAGACTCTTTTAAAGTGAGGTGCCCAAACTGCATACTCTTTAGCTACCCATTGATATTTCTAAATAAGTCCTTGACAAGTGCATTTTTTAGTCTGCAGACTACAGCTCATTTAGTTCAGGTCCAGAATAGTGCTCATCACCATTACATAGCACCAAATAGGCTTGTATTACCATGCACACAAACAACAGAGGAAGCTGGGAGCAGTCCTACATCTGGGAATACATTACCTCTTTTCAAAATACACCGTAAAACTTGTGTTCATCCCAAACTGTTTCCACTAGGGATGGGAAAAATTCAGTACTAAGGAGGGTCCATGTTGTATCTGTCTGGCACGAAGGTGTTAGAAGCTCTCTGGAGGAAAAAGAGAGAAGGCAATTCTAATTCAGCACATACAAACATGTACTGGAATTTAGAACAGAAATGTACCTATGAAGAGAGGGAAATGAAAGCACTGTTCCCCAAACAGGAATTATGCCCTCAATGAAATTTTCCATCAGTCCCTAAATTTTGAGCATCATAATAATTTAAAAATTCAGTTGGGTATTTAGAAATACAATTGAGATATGTAAAGAAAAGGGAGAGACAAAGTTACAAGGGAATACAGACATGATAAATATACCTATATATTCATGTATAAGTGAAGGTCATTCTGCAGAGAGAGGAAAGTGCCAGCACTGTCATTATTTTCCCATCCAGGCATTCAAAACGTCCTTTTGCTACTCTACTCAGAAAAGGGGATGGTTCTTCTTCTTCTTCTTCTTCCTCCTCCTCTTTTTAATCAAAAGTTAAGTTACAATATTAACTTATCAAAAAAAGAGCCATTCCCTTCTCTGACTAGAGTGGCAAAAAGTGAGAGCTTAGTCCATCACGGGAGAACCTAAAAGAAGCATTGACCTAGAATCATAGAATCATAGAGTTGGAAGAGACCACAGGGGCCATCCAGTCCAACCCCCCGCTATGTAGGAATTCACATCAAAGAACTCCCGACAGATGGCCATCCAGCCTCTGCCTAAAAACCTACAAAGAAGGAGACTCTACCACACTCCCAGGCAGCATATTCCACTGCCAGACAGCTCTGACCATCGGGAAGTTCTTCCTGAGGTTCAGGTGGAATCACCTTTTCTGCAGCTTGGATCCATTGCTCCTTGTCCTAGTCTCTGGAGCAGCAGAAAACAAGCCTGCTCTCTCCTTGACATGACATCCCTTCAAATATTTAAACATGGCTATCATGTCCCCTCTTAACCTTCTCTTCTGCAGACTAAACATACCCAGCTCCCTAAACTGCTCCTCATAAGGCCTGGCTTCCAGACCCCTCACCATTTTGGCTGCCCTCCTCTGGACATGTTACAGCTTATCAATATCCTTTTTGAATTGAGGTGCCTAGAATTTCAAACTGTTTTCCAAATGAGGTCTAAACAAAGCAGAATAGAGTTGTACCATTACCTTCTTCGACCTCCTCTACTTAAAGCTTCATGTGGAGAGAGCCCATAATGGCACTTTAGGACATATACTCAACTTATATTTTTTCCATACCCTTAATAAAGCACATCCAACATAACAATGATTAAAACCAACATTAGTTTTGAGTTGATCATACTACAGAAATGCATGCCACTCAAACTTCATATCAAATCCTTCTAACTGTAAAAGTCTTCTAGCTGTAAAAGCCTATCTCTTTAAAGATAATTGGTTGACTTATAAAGACCTTTTAATGATGGAAAATGGGCAATTTAAAATGAAATCAACTGAGGAACTCATCCAAGAAGGTTATGATGTAGATTGGTTTTTATACAGACAGTTGACTGAACAGTTTAAAATGGATAAGAATTTATATGGTTTTGAAACGTTTAAATCTGAATTTGAAGAACAATTATGTGCTAAGGAGGAACATTTAATTGACAAAATGTATAAGTTATTGTTGAAAACTGAAACAGAAGCTGAACAAGTGAAAGTTTGTATGATTAAATGGGCACAAAATGTGGGACATCATATCCAGATGAAACAGTGGGAAAAGATGTGGTTAAAAGAGATGAAATATAGTTTGAGTTATGATCTTAGGGAACATTTTTATAAAATGACTAGCGTATTTACCCGGTGTTGCCTGGGATTTTATTTTCTCACAGGTAACACTTGTTAGAAATACCTTAGGAATTACTTAAACTTAGGAATTAGATGCAGTTGAAATACAGAGATTTATGTCTCCAGTTCCCCAAACTGTCCTGTCTAGTACCTGTAATTTTTCCCCATAGTCACCAATCCAATCTGTATTCAGAGTTATTAACATGCAGAGGTTGGGTTCCTGAGAGGAATACACTGCTCTCCTTCTCGGTGGTAGGCCTCATGTCCATAGCAACCAGCCTGAGCTCTCTGGCTGAGAATTCAAAAGGCCCCTTCCTGAACTGCCAACCCCAGGTTTCCACAGAATCTTCACAGCCAGCCAATCATATGAGGTCTTCACACAGACAAACAGACAAACTCACAAACAGACAAACTTTGACTTTTATACAGTAGATGTATAGATAGAATTTATGGTCACATTTTTTACCTGTTTTATGGTTCTATTCAAAACTTCCAAGGTCAAAATAAAAGTAACAGTGAGAGTTATATACAGAGTTATATAAAGTGAGAGTTATATGTAGTTATATCATCATTTATCAAGATCTTGGCATTTTGAAAAGAATATATTACCTCAATCCACTGAATGAAATTATAGCCAAAGTTCATTTGCTTCAGTGTCTCTATCATAAATGTCTAACTGACATTATCAAAGGCCTTCTCTGCATCCTAAAATAGAAGGGCTGCTTGTTTCTCATTATGACAATCAAGATACTCTAAAATATCTGTTACACATCTTGTATTACGTCACATAAGTCTCTTTAGCAAAAGTCCACATTGACTACATTAACATCCTGTAATATCTTCTTCATCCTTTCAGCAAGAATTAATGTAATAATCTTATAACCATTATTTAAAAGTGAAATGGGTCTATAATTCTTAGGATCTGCCACATCTGGTTTCTCCTTCGGAATCAAGGTAATATTTGCTTGAGACTAACTATCTGATAATTTACCTGTCATAATAATTGAGTTCACAAGTTGTTGGCATGGTAAGTACAACTGCTCTTCCAAAATTTTATAATAAATTGAGAGGAGACCATCTGGTCCCAGAGCCTTCCACATTTTCATCTTCTTGAATGCCTCCACAACTTCTGCCACAATTATAGACATGCTTAATCTCTGATTTTTCAAAATTGAAGGTAAATTCTGTAATCTTTAATTATCTCTTTAATTTTTAAAATCGATTTTTTTCTTTTCCTTATGTATAAGTAAGCCATTTCCTGGTTTAGTTGCTGATTCAAAATATTTTTGCTTAGTAAACTTCATCTCCTCTATGTCAAAGGTGAAATTCATGGATAATTGTTTCTGTAAGATCTTTATCTCTGTCTAAACTAATTTGGATGGATTGTTTTTATGTTCATTCTCTTTGTCTTGATCTCATCCAAAATACTTTGATTCTTCCCTTGTCTTTTTTTAAGTTCTGCATTTTGTTATATACTCTCATAAAAGTTTTACTCACATCCCATACTGTTCTGATAACTGAACCTTAATTCATATTATCCTCAAAATAATTCTTTAAGATTTGTTTAGCTTTATTCAATATTATTTCATTTTTAAGTAAAGCTTCATAGAGAATTTGGTTGTATCTCTATATCTTTTATAGATGTAGCCAATGATTTAGACGTTAAAAAATATAAATCCCTGAAATGAATTTGTGTCTTTCTGAAAAGAATGTAAATTCTTTTGATTCTTCATACATCCATTTCCAAGCATCCACACATTCCAAATTGTTCATCAGATTAAAAAAGGATTTGGGGAGTTTTCGCTGATCTTTTTTCGTTTCTTTTTCTGTGAATCTATCAGTTTTAGGGGTAAGTGCACCATTCTAATCACCCAATTAGAATCCAATTAGAAAGTTCCAAAATTTCTTCCAAAGGTTTTTCAAATAAAGGGCTTTGTTCTTTGTGGAGGTATAACCCCTCCTAAGACCAATTTTTTTTTGTCCATGAATTTGTATCTCCACTCCGAGATAATATCCATATTCATCTTCCAGAATCTTTTCTGGTTTCAATTTAGCATCTGCATAGATCATAGATCAGTCCTTTACATTTCCAAGGACACCTCAATAGGGTTCCCTAGGTGCCTGAACCAGGAATTTTGGATCACAAGGATGGCTTGGAGCCTCTGGTACTCAGGAGGCAATTCTTGCTGGTTTCTAAATCTCAAACCATCATCAGCCATTCCAATTACAATGTCCTCTTAGCAGGACTCACTTGGGAGCACTACCACACAATGCCATATCCAAACAGAAGTGCATCAGAAGTGATTTTTAAGAGTCTGATGTCAATACAAGAATGGACGTGGCAGTTATGGGAATAAGTAGGCTTAAATGTAGTCCAGGGAGAATGGGAGTGCTGCATGTCATGAATTTTGGCACTTTGGGAACCTATTCATCCTGGAGAATTGCGAACAGAAGCTGCATTAGATTTCCTATTAGATTTCCTGATTGAGAGGAGATGGAACTAAATGACTTGAGATCCCTTCAAACTCTAGGAAATTCAAGATCCATCATTTTGCAGGCCAAAACTGGGATGTGGGTGACCAAGCAACATCAGAGTATGGTCATGATAACAAAACTTATTAATGAGGAAGAACAGATAAGGTAGGAGAGGTTGCAGTAGTTTGCTTTTGCCAAGCCTACCAGGAAGGCAGGATTCCACCCTATCTTCTCCCTCCACCCCCATTGAATTGATTGAGTGCCAACTACTTTTGCAGTTTGGACTCAGTTCTCAGCAAGCTAAGTAAGCTGAGGACAAAGGAGGAAAATGAGAAGAGGAAAGAGACACTGGGACATTTTAAAAGCAACTGAAAAAGTTGGACAACAAAGTATTAACTGGGACTGTTCCTGCCATATTGGGACAACTGGGGCCTATGAAGATCAAATTTATATCTTGCTAGTAAAATTCTCTCATCAGGAATGAAAGAGCAAAGGATTAGTATTAAAGAAAACAGAGAAATAATCAAATAATGGCTCTAAAATATTTCTGAAGAAGCAGAAAGCAGGCTATGAAAGGCCTCTGCCTGTATGTGCTCCTGTTTGACACCATGCACATATTATGACTGGTGAATAATGTAAATTCCATTGATTCAATGGGTTTCCTGTAGTTAAAACTACTATTAGGATTCAGGTTCGTATTTATTGCTCCTGTGCTAAATAAGAACAACAGGTGCTTTCTTTGTTGTCTCATCCTGGAATGTTTCCCATTCTATTATGTATAGGCTTCTAATCATCCCTCTAATGAATGCTTCCTCAAGTGACAGTTTGAAGCTAAAAACACTTCGGTATTCTATATTAATAATGCATTATATTAACATTACTGAAACCAATGAGCCAAACATCCCAGTGGTTGCAATAAAACATTACAACTTATTATTACCAGCTGTAATGAAAGCAAATATGCTAAGGTCCATTACACATACAGTGAAATCAATACAGCGGAATTATTTGCTACAAACTGACAAACAGAGCAGTTTCATTTCTTGGTCAGCAATCTGTGTTGCCACTTGACCCTTTAATTGAAGGAATGGGGGCGAGCAAAACAGAGTATAAGTGGACCAGTGAGAGTCTGGCAGGGATGGAATCCCTGGCCCTAGAGTCAGTGGGGACCTTGGTCTCCTCCACCCCTTCTGAGTTCACCAGAGAATGGAGGTACAGCAGCTGGAGGAGAAGCAGTCCACCAGAAGAAGCAGCCACTGCTGCCTACACATGTTCCTTGCTTGCCTGCTTGTTTTCTACTCTAGCTGGGGCTGATTTGGTATCCTAATGAAAGAAAGCACCCACAACTGCTGAAAGAGCAGCACTGCATTGTCTTGTCACGTACCTGATAGGACTGGTTAATTAAAGTGGTTGCAACATCAGGACAACTATCTATAGTCAACCCTCCAGATTTGTGGGTTAGACTTTTACAGATTTCAATTTTTGTAAGTTTCTTCAAACCCTCCTCCACCTCAGGTGCTTCTTTTCCAGGGAACCTTCCCTCTTGACAACTCCAATCATGCAAACCTTTAAAAAAAAATCACTGGTCATCCCCCTCTTCCTTCTCCTTCTCCTCCTCTACCACCATCACCACCAGCCACTGTTTGGCCAGCAAATGACAGCTTGCAGCCTGTCTTTTTCTCAGTAACACAAACCCTCTCCTGATGACCCCACATACCCAAAGAAGGAGATAGACAAGAGAGAGGAAGTATAGTGCCACCATGCTGACCCTCCTCCCTCCCTTCCTTGACCTGGTTCTAGGTGCCTGTTCTCCTCATCATGCCTCTGCCACACACATTTTGATATTTGCGATTTTTTTCACTTTTGCGAGGGTCTTGTGTCCCTAACTGTAGTGTGAAGGTGGAGGGGCAATTGTACATACTTTTTTGTTTCTATGCATATACTGTCATCACCAAGCAACTGAGATCACTCCTTTAGTCCATGCCAAACCTCTCTTATGAAAGAGATCCATAGAAGACCTAAGACCTCTCCTCTCCAAAGTTTTCATTACAGCCTCTGAGCAGCATGGAGAGCTTTCTATTGTTACTTCATTTACTTACATTTACTTCATTTATTACCCCACCATCAGCTGAAGCTCAGTATTCATGCACAAAGTCAATTTTCAACATTTCCAGGAAGGACTGGGAAAGCTACCTTTCCAAAATCCTCCTGTGAATAATACTACTCTAGATGGAACAATGGTCAGGCTCCTTAATGGTAGCTTCTTACGACACTTGGAACAATCATTCACTTTTACGCTAATCTTTCTTGCAGAGTTGTTTTGAAAACAAGTTGGGAAGCAGAGACAATAAATGCTACTCTGAGCTACCTGAGTAAGAATATGATAAAATGTTATAGGTCAGGGTAGGTGTCAGGAACAGAATTCACACATGCAAATAGTACAGTGCATAAACACTATTTATTTGGAATGAGATATTAGGAACTAATATTATCCGGAATATCACTATAATGTCACAAATATCCTTGTGTAAGCAAAAGTGGAGATTGTTGTACTAGGTTTTGTACTGTTATTTGTATTGTTATTAGCCCTTTTGCTCTAGTCAATAAGTTCTATGCTATAAGCTTTGCTGACATAAAGACTGTCATGATTTCCTATGCTTCAGATCTAAGCTAATATAGAGGTCACTCTGCTTTGCAAAGGAGAATTATGCAAACAGATATTTAGCATTTCCATATAAGGATCTGAAACTTCCACCTTGAAAGACTTGCAGAGACCATTGTCCCTAGATCTGGCAAACTTCTGTTTTTTGTTTCTTTCCCCATCCCCTAAATTTGGTGCCAGACAGCCTCAAGAAATATATCAGAGAACCCGACTCTTAAACATTTGTGATATTTTACCAAATCTAATGAAAGTGTTGAATTTAGTTTCTACATCTGGATCACAGGCCACTTTTTGTTTCTTATTCTAGATTAGATATATCAATGGTCTGACTTGGTCCTAAGGGACCTTAATGTATTAATTCAGATTGATCTGCTCTTGATCTGCTCTGCAGACACCATTGCCAAGTATAAAAATGGATATTGGGGCCATTTCCACACTACATTCTTATAGTGCTATTATTCCACTATCAACACTCTTTGGAATTCTAGGATTTGTGATTTATTAAGGCCAAAGAGGTCTCTGGCTAAGAATTCTAAATACCCTTCCCTAAACTGCAAATCCCAGGATTCCATAGGATGTTGAAAGTTGGATAATAACACTATTACAGTGTAGTAGAGAAATGGCCTGGGTGGTTAAATTGCCCTATCCAATTAAAAAAAAAATCCCTGCATTTTGTACCCACAGTGCCAAATAAGGAGTGGAGAGAGGGTGAAATAACAACATAAACTGACTGTGGGCAAAGCAGGTCACACCTTTTATTGGCTGCAGCTCACATGATCTGGTACTGCATATGGTAAAGAATCAGATAACACTCAGATAACACTTTCTACTGGCTAATCATCTATGAATCATTAGCCCTTGTGCGGATGTGGTGGTGCCAGGCTTGCTGGGCCAACAAGGCATTCACTAGTTTAGCAGGCCCACACAACATTTAAATGAAAGCAGGTGAGGTGATAACCATAGAATCATAGAATCATAGAGTTGGAAGAGACCACAGGAGCCACCCAGTCCAACTCCCTGCTATAGAGAAATATCCATCAAAGCATTCCCAACAGATGGCCATCCAGCCTCTGCTTAAAAACCCTACAAAGAAGAAGTCTCTACCACACTCCGAGGCAGCATATTCCACTGCTGGACAGCTCTGACTGTCAGGAAGTTCTTCCTGAGGTTCAAGAGGAACCTCCTTTCTTGCAGCTTGAATCCATTGCTCCTTGTCCTAGTTTCTGGAGCAGCAGAAAACAAGCCCGCTCCCTCCTCGACATGACATCCATTCAAATATTTAAACATGGCTATCATGTCCCCTCTTAACCTTCTCATCTGCAGACTAAACATACCCAGTTCCCTAAACTGTTCCTCATAGAGCATGGTTTCCAGACCCTTCACCATTTTAGTTGCTCTCCTTTGGACGTGTTCCGGCTTGTCGATATCCTTCCTCAGCGGAGGTGCCCAGAACAGGATACAGTATTCCAAATGAGGCCTAAGCAATGCAGAATAGAGTGATACCATTACCTTCCTCAAACGAGACACCATACTCTTATTGATGCAACCAAAAATCGCCTTGGCTTTCTTGGCTATGGCATCATACTGCTGACTCATGTTCAGCTTGTGATCTACCAAGACTCCTAGAAACCTTTCACATGTACATGTACATGTACACATCCAGCCACGTGTCCCCCATCCTATATTTGTGAATTCCATTTTTTCTGCCTAAGTGTAGGACTTTACATTTCTCTCTGTTGAACTTCATTTTGCCAGCTTTGGTCCAACTCTCCAATCTATCAAGGTCATTTTGAAATTTAATCCTGTCCTCTGGTGTATTAGCAACCCCTCCCAATTTGGTGCCATCTGCAAATTTGATCAGCATGCCCTCCACTCCTTCATTCAAGTCATTGATGAAGATGTTGAAGAACACTGGGCCCAGAACAGAACCTTGTGGCACCCAACTAGTCACTTCTCTCCAGGATGAAAAGCAGCCGCTGGTGAGCACTCTTTGGGTTCCGTCAGTCAACCAATTACAAATCCACCTAACAGCAGCCCTGTCTAGCCCACATTTTACTAGCTTCTTTGCAAGAATGTCATGGGGAACTTTGTCAAAGGCCTTACTGAAGTCAAGATATGCTATGTCTACAGCATTCCCTTCATCTATCAAGCTTGTAACCCTATCATAAAAAGAGATAAGATTAGTCTGGCATGACTTATTTTTGATAAATCCATGTTGACATTTAGTGATTATGGCATTGCTTTCTAAGTAATTACAAACTGAATGTTTAATGATCTGCTCTAGGACTTTTCCTGGTATTTGTCAGGACCCTGGAACTCCAGGACACAAGCTCTGAGTCTGAGCCAGAGGCCCTGGAGCCTGCTGCACCAGCACAGCTCACTCCAGAGGCTGCCCCAGGCACAGAGCCCTTGGCCCCAGTAGTCCCAGCAGCAGAGCCAAGCCAGAAGAGTCGGATAGTGAGATTCAAGAGCAGGTGCCTACTTACCAGCAGCATTGGGAGCAAAAGAGTGCTCTCAGGAGGTCAGAACATTTAAATAGAAAATGCCAGGCAATCAGGGTCCAGTTGCGATAACACCTGGAGGAGTGATCTGCCTATAAAAGCAGTCACTCAGCCTTGGGGTCTTTGTTGGCTCACAACTGTCCATTTTGGGGGTGTGTGCTTGTCGTGTATCCTGGACCCCAGCCTTGCCTCCTGGAACGCTGCCCGACCTGCTGGAACGTCGCCACCTTTCGATCTCGGACCGACTCTGGTAACTTCTCTGTTTGAACAGACTTTGACTGTGTGCTTGTTTGGCTGTGACGTAACAGCCAGGGAGTCTCCCTGCTGCCAGTAATTACTGCTATTTTTTCTGTTCTGTTCTGCTGAAGTAAAGCCCTTTAATTTATTCCCTGCCTTATCTGCAAGAGACCTGTAGCCGGTTCCCTTGGCTGCTCACCAGGCCTTGGCATTGACAGTACTGATGTCAGGTTGACCGGGAGATAATTATTTGGGCCCTCATTTTCCCTCTTCTTGAAGAAGAGGATGACATTTGCCCTCCTCCAGTCTGCTGGGACTTCTCCTCTTCTCCAAGAGTTCTCAAAGATTATTGCAAGTGGTTCAGAAATGACTTCTGCCAATTCTTTTAATATCCTTGGATGTAATTCATCTGGCCCTGGAGACTTGAATTTATCTAGTTTAGCCAAATATTCCTGTACTACTTCTCTACTTATTCTGTGCTGCATTTTCCTCACTTCCTCACCTGCTCCCCATCCCCCAGGTTGAGTACTTCTATCCTTTTGTGAGAAAACTGAGGCAAAGAAGGCGTTGAGTAGTTCTATCTTCTTTCTTCCTCCTGTTGTTAATTGGCCATCTTCTCCATGCATCTCAGGTTGCCAAGCAGTATCTGTTATTCAGGATGGTTTTCCAGTTATGGAGTATAATCCATCACACACATTCCTTCTTAAAATAAATCCTGCTTAATGAGGTCAATGCTACCCAAGAGTATGTTAGCGGAAACAGACTTCCAGAGTTATTAGTATACAGAAGTAAAACCAGAGACCAATTACCAATGAAACCACTTGCTGTGAGAACAGCCAAAACCCTAAAAGGCATAGCCAATGTGCCAGTGGCTAACAGTAGTCCATAGTTAGCAGTAATAAGGATAAGGTGGGGGCAGCTAGGGTGGGCCAGGATAGCTTAAGTGATGTGACTGGCCAGCTTAAATGTTTACCAAGATGGGCACCTAAACTTCCAAAATATTCTTTGGAAAGAATCCATTCCATTGGGATCAATCAAGGCTCCTGACTGATTCCCCATTTGTCCCAGCAACACAGTGAATACCATATACTGCATGTAGAATTTAGTTCAGCCATGCTAAAGAAAAGTGAGCCCACACACCCCTTCTCCTCCTTTGCTGTTCAGGCACAAACAGAAGTGGGCATGTAAGTACTTAGAGCTGATTGCAAATACATGTTCAAATCAGGGCACACAATTATGTTCTAGCCACTAACAAATACACGTTTTAATCTGGTGGAAATCCAAGCTGTCCAAGATGTCAGGAGCTTGAAGAAGGATGTGGTTCTACCATACCTTTTACTGAAAATTGAAAACCATTTGCTGCTTTCTGAGCATCTCTAACATAGTAATGACATGAAGAAGAACTTCAATTTTTCTCCAGGTTCTCCAGGACAACAAAGATTTCTTTGAATTGCACAGGGAGAAGCAGCTGAAGTAAAACATAGACTTTGGTAATAGAGGCAGAAGCAATAGAGATCCTCTTAAGATTATCTGGGGTGAGGTCTGATATGAAAAATGATCTGGTGAAGATGATGGGAGGATGAAATGCCACCTGATTTCTAGTATATTGGAACCAGTTGAACCTTCTTAAAACTTTTCCAGCAAGGGAGAAACTGAGCTAGGTACTGTAGTAGAGAGAGAGAGAGAGAGAGATGAGACTGACGATAAGGAGACAATACTGAAGGTGAAGAGTAGAAATTCTGGAGCAGAGACATGGCAACAAAGCCAATGGGAACTTCAGTGTGGGCAACAGCTGGAGAGCCACACCATATTTAGTTTTGTTTTAGAGCCCTATTTGTATATTCAATTATTGTTCAGTACGAAATAGAGATGCACAGAAGTATCTGTTCCCATCCTCTTCATGACAGTGAATGGACTCATAAACCTCTCCACCTGACACAACAGCTAAGTCTGAAAGTCACCTTTTCAACTGCATAGGATTTCCAACACTCTGAGAATGTACATAGCACGTAGTGCGCTAAGGAGGCAGTGTGCATGCCCTCTTGCCCTTTCATGAATTCAAACTGGACACCTTTAGAAGATGTAGTTGCTTTTAATATGCTTAAACTGTATCATGTTGATATGCCTGTGTTTTTTTAAATTTAATTTTCACTGAAAGCCCCCTCCCTCAATTTAAAGACATTTTCAGGGTTTATTCTGCTACACTGCAAAGGGCTTTCCTGTAACAAAAACAGCCATTGGGTTTGCTTGCAGGTAATGTATTATATACAGCATTTCAGTTGAGAGCTGACAGTATTCTCAAGAAGTACCAGGAAAGGACACCCTTTTGCTCAGATTTTGAGCCCTGCCTAAATAAACTAGTTCAGAGATTTGGTTGGTGTAACTGTTTTGATGTCAGATTGCTCAGAATAGAACAGCCTTGATTGACTCTAAGAATGACACTAAGGACTTCATTCATAGAATTAAGACATCGCACACATATTAAATGTGCATAATTTAAGGACATAATAGCTGTAATCATTGGCACTTCAAAGGTCATGGGTCCATCATCACTTACTACCCATTTCCCCTAAATTTCCTTTTTGTTCAGATATCTGTATCTCCACTACTAGGCTTTTTCTGTGCCTTGTTTGGAACAGATCTCTCCCCACCTCCAGCTTCAAGCTATTTTCTCTGCCTCTCCCCACACACCATCATCCCAAGATGTTCTTGCTGCAATAGAAATTCTTGGTTTTAAAAAGATCTGGCTCCATCTTTAGATTACACCAGCACAAAGAACCCAGGAAAGTTACATTTTGAGACCGGTGGCAGGGGAGCTAATCTGGCTGGGGGAATTCTGGCAGTTGTAGTCCTATGACAGCCCTTTCCTACTGGAAAGCCAGTAAGCAATCTGTGGTGGACAGCTGCAAGCTGCCCCTCATTTTCTGTTATAGAAGTAAAGCCTGAGAACCTGAACACTTCAACTGAGGTATACCTGTATAGCAGGGCTATGAAGTTTGTGACTTCAACATATTATTGGATTAAAATTTCCTTCATTACTGACCGCTGTCCACACTATATGGGTCCAATGGGTATTGGAGTCTAACAAGAACTGGAGGCCACAAGTTCTTCTCATCAGAATTTAGCTTGCCAGCTCAATTTATTCAGGCCAAGTACAATGCCAGACATGTTTTCCAAGGGTATGTGGGATGCTTATACTAAACTCATTTACCGTTTTCATTGAAACTACTTTTTTTCCTCCAGAGAAGTCTGTGCCATCCAAGGGTCCAGAAAATTGTATCTTTGCAGACTCTTGTATTCAGAACTCCAGCATGACTACTGGATATTTTCCATAGGATGATCCATCAGTTCCAACACTCAAATAAGGGTCATCTCTTATCATGAGGAGAGCCAGCACAGTATAGTGGTTTGAGCACTGGACTATGACTCTGGAGACCAGAGCTCAATTCTCTGCTCAGCCACGAGAAGCCGCTGGGTGATCTTGGGCAAGTCACACATGCTCAGCCCCAGAAAACCCCATGATAGGTGCACCATACAGTTGCCATAAGTAAGAAATGACTTGAATATACACAACAACAACAGCAACAACAACTTATTATAAGGGACACCTGGTAACCATAGGCCATCAAGATAAAAAAAAAAAAAGAACAAGCATACACACACTTCCACTTTCCACAGCTCCCCCTTGGTGGAGAGTGTTGAGTCAACTGTGCTGATGATCTCTCTCTCTCTCTCTCTCTCTCTGTGTGTGTGTGTGTGTGTTACACATGCACTTGAGCTACTTAGGCAAGAAAGAAGAGAATCTGATGTGGCAGAACTGGAGGACCAGGAAAGTGTCAAAGTGAAGAGATTGCCAGTTTAATAAAGTTTTCAGTCTTTCACCCAAAACTAAAGTGAAGATCTTATAGTCATTATTCAGCAAGGAAATTAGTCTGTAGGTCTTTTATGAAGTAAGTCTTTTCCTTCCTTTGGAATAAAAGTAATATTAGTTTCTTTCCATGAATCTAGAATTAGTCCCGTTCTTAATATATCACTTATTACTGTTTGCTAGTGGTCTAATAATTCCTCCAGTAATGTTGTGTAGTAGGGAAACACAGCAAACTTTTTCCAAACTTGCCTAGACTTGCCGAGTTCAGAGGTTTTATATTGATACATACAGATTTTAGGTGCACAAAGCTGTGACTGGAGAGGATTATAAATTTGACATCACCCCATATCCTCAGATATTTCCCATACTCGCAGTTGTTTACCTTTCCTCCATCTTGGGGCAGGAACATATTTCTTGCTCCTTTGGTTCCCAAATCACCTTTTGATAATTCTGTTTTTGCCTGCTTTGATCTGCTGTTCCCTCACTGGGTATATTATAGCAACAGACAATAAAGCAATTAACCATGCAACACACTGGAATACACAAGCAAGCTTCAAACTGATATATTGTTGTAATCAACAATTAACACTCAATATTAACTAAATTAAACTCTAGCATTCCCCTACACTGACTACCATACACTATTTCAGTGTACAATGCACATCCAGCAGATCCACTTATGACAGGAGCTATGCATCCAGACCGTCAATCTAATTTCCCTGCATTTCTCTAAATGCCACAGTCATCTTCTCCCTATGCTTGTTTTATATTTGATTACAAGGACTGGGGGGCATAAATACCCATGGAAATATGTGTGCTTTTCAATATGCAGTTTTCCTTTCCCTTCAACATTATTTCCTTTATGCATTTCCTTTATTTCCATTTCCTTTTATGTCTAATGACAGAATCACCCTATCAAATATGGCATTGGCTTGGAACTGAGCATTCAGTCTGTTATCAGACAAGAACATGGATGGTTATGAACATGTAAGTGCTTGGCAGAGCTCTGGGAGAGGAGTCCCTCTGAGACGTGCCAACAAGATGGCTATTGCCCAAGTCAAGTGAGCTTTAACCCCTTGTGAAAGAGGCTTCCCAACAAAGAAGTAGGAGAGGTGGGTAGTGTTTGCCACCCAGTGAGAGAGATATTGTGACAAGGCTATCTTTCCTTTCTTAAGCACGCTATAGCCAATAAACAGCTGAGGAGACTTCCTAAACTGCTTTGTCCTAGGGACATAAAACAAGAGACCCCATCTAACATCTATGATATGAAGGGTGAGCTGGAGGGTGGAAGATGAGGATTGTGTGAAGGTGGGAAGCACCAGCGGTTGGTTAAGATGGAGAGCAGAAACCACGTTAGGGAGCAAAGAGATATCTGTGGAATCAAGCACCTTGTCCACATGAAAAGACAAGTAAGCTGCATACTGTCCTAGGTACTGCCAATTCACTGGCTCTATGAGCAGATGTGATGGTGACAAGCAAAGCTATCTTCCAGGAGAGCAGGTAGAGGCCACAGACTTGAAGGGACAACACAAGCTTAATGAGGACAAATTACATGCTCCTCATCAGTACCTGTCTTCATCTGGATAGATGAATGTATATGTAACCCCTCAAGAAAACCTTTATATTTGGGTGTGCTGACCAAAAGGGTGAAAAGAGATCTACTTCAAGTGTTCCCCAATGGTGGAAGACTCAGCAGAGGAGGGCTAAGTCCATTTTTCACTCATCCTGCTGAGACTGCCAGTGAGGACACTGTCAATGCCTGAGAGATGCTTTGCTAGGAGGACTGTCACCATGCCTATGCACCAAAATTGGAAGAGTCAGCTGTAGGAGGGTGCAAGAATGCCTGCCTCCTTACTTGCTGAAGTAGGAGGCTACCATTTTGTTGTCTGTAGACATTTAAATGGTCCCATGTTGAAGCAATCTCTAGGATATGCAAATATCTTTCCACAGGGCACCTGAAAGACATGGGGCATGATGTTGGAGAACTTAGTCCAGCAGTGGAGCATTTGAAGAATCTAGAGAGCAGAATTGTGCTATTCAAGAATGAAGTGATTCAGAAACAACTTCTGCAGAGGCCTCCTCCAAAGTTAGGCTAAAGGAACAACTACAGTAGTTGCCTCCATAAATCATAGAAATCACAGAATCATAGCACGTAGAATTGGAAGAGACCACACGGGCCATCCAGTCCAACCCCCTGCCATGCAGGACCACCCTCAAAGCACTCCCGACCTATTGGCCATCTAGCCTCTGCTTAAAAACCTCCAAGGAAGGAGACTCCACTACACTCCGTGGCAGCATATTCCACTGCCGGACAGCCCTGACTGTCAGGAAGTTCTTCCTGAGGTTCAGGTGGAATCTCCTTTCCTGCAGCTTGAATCCATTGCTCCTTGTCCTGGTCTCTGGAGCAGCAGAAAACAAGCCCTCTCCTTCCTCTACATGGCATCCCTTCAAATAGTTAAACATAGCTATCATGTCCCCTCTTAACCTTCTCTTCCGCAGACTAAACATACCCAGCTCTCTAAATCTATTCTCATAGGGCATGTCTTCCAGGCCTCTCACCATTTTGGTCACCCTCCTCTGGACTTGCTCCAGCTTGACCATGTCCTTCTTGAATTGGGGTGCCCAGAACTGGACACAGTATTCAAGATGAGGTCTAACCAAAGCAGAGTAGAGTGGTACCAATACCTCCCTCGATCTAGACACCATACTCCTATTAATGCAGCCGAGAATTGCATTGGCTTTCTTGGCTGCCGCATCACACTGCTGACTCATGTGCAGCTTGTGGTCTATGAAGACTCCTAGATCCCTTTCACATGTACTCCTATCCAGCCACTTGTCCCCCATCCTATATTTCTGTATTCCATTTTTTCTACCTAAGTGTAGGACCTTATGTGTAGGATCTATGTTGAATTTCATTTTGTTAGCCTTGGCCCACCTCTCCAATCTATCCAGCTCATTTTGAATTTTGATCCTGTCCTCTGGTGTATTAGCAACTCCTCCCAATTTGGTGTCATCTGCAAATTTGATGAGCATGCCCTCCATTCCTTCATCCAAGTCGTTGATGAAAATATTGAACAGAACTGGGCCCAGGACAGAACCCTGTGGCACCCCGCTAGTCACTTCTCTCCAGGATGAAAAGCAGCCATTCACAATCACCCTTTGGGTTCGGTCGGTCAACCAATTACAAATCCAACTAACTGTAGCCCACATGTTACCAGCTTCATTGCAAGAATGTCATGGGGAACTTTTCAAAGGCCTTATTGAAATGGAGATATACTACATCCACAGCATTCCCTTCATCTATCAAGCTAGTAACTTTATCATAAAAAGAGATAAGATTAGTCTGGCATGACTTATTTTTGAGAAATCCATGTTGACTTCTCGTGATTACCGTGTTGCTTTCTAAGTGATTAGAAACTGACTGCTTAATGATCTGCTCCAGGGTCTTTTCGGGTACTGATGTCAGGCTGACTGGGCGATAATTATTTGGGTCTTCTTTTTTTCCCTTCTTGAAGATGGGGACAACATTTGCTCTCTTCCAGTCTGCTGGAACTTCTCCTGTCTTCCAAGATTTCTCAAAGATTATAGCAAGCGGTTCCAGAATGACCTCTGCCAGCTCTTTTAATATCCTAGGATGCAATTCATCTGGCCCTGGAGACTTGAATTCATCCAGTGTGGACAGGTATTCCTGTACCACCTCTCTACCTATTACGTGCCTCATTTCCCCTGCTTCCTCACCTGCTCCCCAACCGCCAGGTTGAATGCTTGTATCCTTCTGGGAAAAAACTGAGGCAAAGAAGGTGTTAAGTAGTTCTGCCTTTTCCCTTCCCCCTGTGAGTAATTCTCCGTCTTCTCTGCGCAGCGACCCTATCGTCTCCTTCTTTTTCCGTTTGCTGCGGACATATTTAAAAAAGCCCTTTTTATTGTTTTTAATGTCTCTGGCCAGCCTAAGTTCGTTCTGTGCTTTAGCCTTTCTGACCTACTCCCTACATCTCCCGGCTACTTGCTTAAATTCTTCTTTGGTGGTTTCCCCCTTCTTTCATTTCCTATACGTGTTTCTCTTAACACTTAGCTGAGCTGAGAGTTCTTTAGTCAACCATTTTGCTTTCTTCAAATGCCATTTTTCCTCCTTATTGGCACAGTTTTAGACTGTGCCTTCAGTATCTCCTTTTTAAGGAACTCCCATGCCTCCTGAACTCCTTTCCCTTTCACTATTCTTGACCACGGAATTCCAGTCAGCAGCTCCCTAAGTTTACAGAAGTCCGCTTTTTTAAAATCTAAGATGAGTGTCTGGCTACACTTATCTTCTCCTTCCCATTGAATGCCAAATTCCAATAGGGCATGGTCACTCCCCCCTAAAGATCCAACCACTTCTACCTCATTAACAAGGTCATCCCTGTTGGTCAGGATCAGATCTAGAATATTTGATCCCCTTGTGGCCTCTTCCACCTTCGGGACCATGGAGTTGTCTGCAAGACAAGCAAGAAACTTGCTGGACCTTGCTGTCTTGGCAGAGTTTGACTGCCAGCATATATCCGGGTAATTGAAATCTCCTATTATTACTGTATCTCTCCTCCTTGAATGTGCGGTCATTTGGTTGAGGAAAGCATCATCAAAGTCCTCAACCTGTGTTGGAAGTCTGTAGTAAACCCCCACCAGAATATCCCCATTGTTTCTCGCTGCCTTAATTCTTACCCAAATGCTCTCAATCTGGCTTACTGGGTTTAAGTCCTGGATCTCTTCACAGGTGAAAATATCCTTGACATACAAGGCTACTCCTCCTCCTTTCTTGTTTGGTCTATTTTTACAAAATAGTCTATACCCCTCTATTCCTATGTTCCAATCATGAGACTCATCCCACCAGGTCTCAGTGATGCCTATCAAATCATATTTATTTTGTTGTACTAGGAGTTCAAGTTCATCCTGCTTGTTTCCCATACTCCGTTCATTAGTGTAGAGACACTTAAGTCCCCAGGCCCTTCCTCCAAGTCCTATACTATTGTTTCTACTCCTTCTGCCACTGGCCACTTGTACTACTTGTCCAGTATCATTTGGGCCTTTTCCCCCTGTGCTCGCCAAGTCCTTGCCATGAATAATATTGTCTTCCTCCCCAGCAGAACTTAGTTTAAAGACCTCTTAATCCTCCTTGTGAGACTGTTTGCCAAAACATTCCTGCCAAGTTTCATGAGGTGCAGCCCATCCCTCACCAGAAACCCACGTTCATGGAAATTCAGGCCATGTTCCAAAACTCCAAACCGTTGCTGGTGACACCACGTGCGGAGCCAGTTGTTGACCTCTGCTATTGTCACACGCCATACACACACACGCCATATCCTTGAACAGGGAGGAGAGACGAAATTACCACCTGCACACCAAGGTCCTTAAGCTTCGTCCCCATAAGCTCATAGTCCTTTGCAATGTGGTAAAAGCTGCTCCTCGCAGTGTCGTTGGTTCCGACATGAACCAAAATGAGGGGCTTATGGTCAGTGGGTTTGACCAGCCTGGTTAGCCTGTAAGTTACGTGGTTGATCCTGGCCCCAGGCAGACAGCAGACCTCTCGATTGAGCTTGTCCGGTTTGCAAATTGCCGTTTTGGTTCCTCTGAGCAAAGAGTCCCCAACAACCAGAACTTGGCTCCTCTGAGGCTTTGAGGCTGAACAGAATTTTAAAGGACTTGGCTTTGGCTCATCAATTCCATAATAGCTTTTGTACTGAGGCTTTGGGGGTGAACTCTCTGTCCTGGGGTAGAAATTCTCTGCACTTTAGAGAGTACAACATTTTCTCTTTGAACTGGATATGATGGGATGGGCATAAAGAGGATTTCCCCAAATTTATTATGAAGAGCAGGTCCCAAAGAAAGGACACTGTGAGGTGGACATCTTGGATATCCTGGGAAGCCTGATGGAAAGAAGCAGAGACTATTAGCCATCCAAACATGGGAGCACTGAGACTCCTTTGAACTTTGTCCAAAGTGAACCACAGCTGTAGCAAGACTGAATGGGAGGATGCAAACTTGGTAATCCTTCAGCCCAATATAGAATCAGAAGTGCCTGCTAGAAGGATGAATAGTGATATGTAAGTATGTGTCCCATAAGTCTATCAAGGCGAATCATTCTCCTTTGCAGAGAAGAGGAAGGATATTCGACAGGGTAACCATCTCGAACTGTTTCTAGGGAATCAAGGAACTGACTTACTTGAGATCCAAGACTGGGCGCAAATCTCTGTCCCATTTGGGGATTATGAACCATCTCAAATAGAACCCAAGGGATCTCAGAGATGGATCATATCACACTATTGCATCATTATGTATGAACATTGTGATTTCCTGGTCAACTAGGTGTGAAGGCTGCAAATGTCAGAAAGTTCCCACTAGGGGAAGTTCTCAGAACTCTATGAAATATCCTCATTGAATAATACAGAGGACTCATGTATCTGTAGTGACAGTTTCTCATCTATGGAAGAAGGGCACTAACCAGTTGTGAAATGGAAGAGTGAGGTTGATAGCTGCTTGGTGAAGGGGGGAGTGAAAAACAACATTTGGAGTCATGTGGTGATTTCTTGGTGGAGAAGCAAAGCTTTGACTGACTGTCTGAAAGTTGAGAAGGGGAAGAACCTTGACAGTGAGTCCTGGAATGTTGTAGAGGTCAAGAACTTGATACTGTTTTTGGTTGGAATGGCTTGAACAGTATGGGTTAGTCTCAACTTTTTGTCCAGGCTGGGACTGGAGCCCATATATCTTAGCTGTCAATCTCATTTTCTGGTTGTACTCTAACTTCTCATTTGTGGAAGAATGGAATCACCCTTGCTTGTCCAATGGAAGGTCTTCAATCATGGACTTTGCATCATGGGTTAGACCTGCAGCCCATAACCATGCATGAATGTGAAGAGCAATGGCAGTACCACATGCTTTGCTGTGATAATCTGTTGAGCTATCAATTAATAAGTTTCAGAGTGGAAGAGCAACGCCACCTATTTATCATTGCCTGACAGGCATTCCATGAGGGGATCAACCTCTTGTCAGAGGAACTACTGGTAGGCCCCCATACATACCTGATAATTTGCTACTTTGAGGGACAGCGCTGCCATGGAATACATCTTATGGGCCATGGTGTTGATCTTATGGCCCTCTTTATCAGCTGGAGAAGTCTGATGATAATTATATCTGAGTGAGAGTGTTTAAAAAGTATGGCACAGTCTTTTCTTGCACTCAGCATAGATTTTTAATAATCCTTTTAAGTGGAAGGAACCAAGGCCAGAGTCTGCCAGGAGTAGCGTGCCACCTTCCAAAGTACTGGAAGCACAGGCATAGCTGCCAGAGGAGTATTTTGAGGCTTTATTCTCTTAAAGTGGGTGCTCAAGAGGTAGCTGGATTTCTTGATTTGAAGATTTAGGACCTTAGCCATTCTAGAGACCTCTTGGCAAAAGTGCTCAGGTCATCAAAAGGAAAACAAAAGTTTGCTCTCCCATCAGCAGATTGCGGGAGGTAGCAGAAGGGTCCTCTAGTGATAAATGACCTAATTTCTTCTTTGATGATGACTCTGTGGAAGAGTCACTATCAACCCCTATAGGATGCTGAGATGGAAATATCCCTACTGACCTCTCTAGGAGACTGTAACAAGGAGTTGAGCAGAACTCAACACAGACTTTTGTCAGTGTTGAGATGATGAGGGCTGTGCTGAAGCTGGAATGAACAGGATCAGTTGGATCAGAGGTTGGGCAGCAGGTTTCCAAACTGGCTGAGGAGACCGTACTGGAGCTCATGAAGAAGGCAGTGGAGAGGTTACAGGGACATCTGATTTTGAGGTACAAGACTTCACAAGTAATCAGTTGAGGCAAGGTGTGCACTGATCTCTATAGTGGTCCTTGTGAGTTGTACGGTAATCATATTATGGGTCCCAACCATAGTGGTGGGGATCATGTAGATATATTGGGTATCTGTCCCAATAATAGAAAGAAGAATGTAAATGATCCCCACAATAAAGCTATTGCTAGGAGAGGTTATCAATAAAATGAATGCAAAGGTACTTAAATTCCCAGTATTGTTCAATCTGGGAAATACTGACAGATCATCAAAACTGAGAATAACTTTTTCCAAATAACATCGCCTTTGTTTTAGTATAGTTAATATCCAACTTTTCTTTAGAATAAAATATGCTGAGCTTAGAAAGCAGTGAAATTAAAACCGTATCATCAACATATAAAAGAACAGAAACCTGTTTTCACTCAGGTGAAGGTGGATAAAATTCTGGGCTTAACTATGCTGGAATTATGTCCTTCAGGGGTATATTAAAAATTGATGGTGCCAACAGACATCCTTGTTATTGGGGATGGAATTGATTCTTCCCTCTAGCTCAGTGGTTCTCAACCTGTGGGTCCCCAGATGTTTGTGGACTTCAGCTCCCAGAAGCCCTGAGCATTGATCATAGTGGCTGGGGCTTCTGGGAGCTGAAGTCCACGAACATCTGGGGACCCACAGGTTGAGAACCACTGCTCTAGCTATATTGGAAGAAGGATCACCAATTTGTCTAGAATCTCCCCTTCTGAGTAGAAACTTGTACTTGAACCTTGTCACACTGCCCAATGATTGTCTCCAGAATCAGGCCAGAGAGTGGCAGAGCTTGGAGTGAGTGAATGGGGTGGGTGGGACTACGGTGTGAGGGGCGTGGCCTCTGCGTCCAGGGGGCATGGCTGTGGTGCATGGAAGCATGGCCAGGGTGCGCAGCGGCATGGATATGGGCCAGGACGCCCCAAAAACATTGCCACCTGGAGTGAATCACCCCCACGTCCCTACACCACTGAGGCCAGAGGAATGATGAAGAGACACAGGAGAAGTGAGAACACAAGATGAGGATGGGTGTGGCCCTTGAGTAAAAGGTATGATGCAGCCAAGTCTTTGGTAGTGAGGACCAGTGGCTGGTCCTTGTCCTTCTTCTTAGGCTCCACCAAAACCAAAGAAAAAATGTATTTGTTTGTCTAGAAACAGTCCCAGAAAGGGACACTTTGGGTGTTGCGGCCCAGTGCATTAATTTGTCCTCAGACAAGGCTTAAAGAGGGTCCAAAGGAATCTGGCTCACTGGAGCTCCATGGCTAAACATGGGTGTGAGCAAATAGCCATGAAAGCCATATGAAGCAGCTTATTCTGGGCTGCAGGAGCCACAGTCTGGCAGGCCCATTCCTACTAAAGAGATTTAAGATGGGAAACTCTGTTATACTGTTACCCTGTAAATTGGGGGTCCCAGGAGGGATGCCCTAACAACCAAACAAACCTAGCAAGATGGGCAAAATTAGCTGGAGCACTCTCTTGGCTAACGAGAGGCAGGGCAACGCAGCAGGATCTTTTACCCTATGTCTACAGCATCAGGTCAGTGAGCAGGCAAATGGTTCAAACAACAATTAAGATTTATTAAACAGTTATTAAAGAAAAATACAAACACACTCCTAACTAGAAAGGAAAAGAGAATTTCAAGGGGAATGGGTGATACGCCACCTGTCCTGTAGTCCTGAAGAAGCCTGATTGAAGAGGAAGAAACCCGGTATAGCAACCAACCGAGTGGCAGCAAGGCAAAGTGAAGTTCAGATGATCCGGCGGGAGTTCCAAAGAGCTCTCAAAAGCGGGGATTTTTATAGGGGAAAGAACAACTGCAGGCTAGTCTGGTCTCGGGTGAAAACAATGAGTTTTAGGTTGGAGACAAAGCCTCCAAAAGGTCAGAATTTGCATGATTGAGTTAAAGTCCAAATTGACAATAGTATGGCCGGTATGTAAACGTGGCTAGCTTGGTAGTTAAGTACCTAGCTCACCAGGGTGTCCTATCAGGGCAGAGGATCTCTTTGTGGTAGCGTGCATTTGTAATGAAGGTGTTTGTTTCGGGAGGTCCCCTAAAGCAGATCTGGCAATATCTGGCTTGATTTGGTGGGAGCAGTAAGTAATAGCCATGCCTAGCTTCGCACTTGTTTGGCGGGCCTCACAAACACTTGGCTGGTGGCAGAGTAGGGCCGAATTATGATATCAAAATGATATCTTGGGTTCACCAAAGGCCAGGCCAGGACACAGTGGTAACAATACCTTGCTTGCTATATAAATGGCATAATAGCGATGAGTCAAAAATGACTCAAGAAGAGGAGATAATATGCACAGCTGATCAGAAACAGGTGCTACGCACAGCCTAGACACTTCTTGAAGACAGCCTCAGGGCCACAAGCTCCCAGAGAAGACAAACCTATCAAAACACAGCACTAGAAATTTCTGAACATCTCAACATAGGCACAGACTCATATGTGTGAGTCAAAGAGACCACAAAAGAAGAATTGTCTTTTCTCTTGTTACCTGGTCAACAGAGCATGTTTTTCTGTCTGCTGGACCTACAGTTGTCTTTCAGTTCAAACAACTGATTTCTGGGATCCTTGACTGCAGCCAAAAATCCACTCTATTTGTGTACAGTAAATTTATTCATAAAGGGAAAAAAATTAGCACAGTACTCTCCCTTGAGTGTACATAAGGGAGCATTCCAAAGTATTACTCCCCTTCTACTGCCAGTTTTCCGTTCTTGCAGAGAAATTACGCTGAAAACTAACTTTACTAAACATCTAGCAATAACCTCTCATAACAATAATATATCATTTGATATGGCACACTTGACTACTGTAGCAATCATCTTTAGCAAATTCCTTCAGAATTTTTGCATCATCTTTTACGGCTTCCTTTCCCCAAAATAGGCACACATGTGCGACTGCATTTTGTACTAACCTAATTGACTATGAAAGATAATTCTTTAATCTGTTCTTAAACAGGTGTACTCTTTCATGCCTGATTGCATCCTTAATAAGGGTTTGGAGAGCAGTTGTATAGAATTTGGAAGTAATGGATTACAAGTAATGATATTCCTTTACTTTTCCTTTGCTTTACTTTTTTCAGGGTAAAGAAGGCATAATAACATGGGTTTTTTTTAATGATGTGACATTACCTCTCAGTGCAAAACATTTGCACTTTTTAGTGCAAAACATTGCTTTTGTGGGAGAATGTATCGCATTCCTAATTATGGTGTATGTATTGGTTTTTTTTTAAATAGAAAGGTAACTAAAAACTGAAAGCCAATGTAGTGTAGTAGTTTGAGTGTTGGACTATGACCCTGGAGACCAGGGTTCAAGTCCTCTTTTGGCCATGGAAACCCATTTGGTGGCTTTGGGTGCATCACACATTTTCAGCTTCATAAAACCCTGTGACAGGATTGTCTTAGGGTCACCAGAAGTTGGAAATGACTTGGCACACAACAACAACAACTAGAAACTAATAAGTCATGAATGCATTTGTAATACATTACTTGTATTACAAGTATACATTCCACATTACTTGTGGAATAATAACTAATGAATAATACTAATAAGTAATTTTTGAAAAAGTAGTGAGCATCAAATTACCTTTTATCCCCTTCCCCCAGGTGATAAAAGCTGTCTGTCTGAGGGGATCATGTCAGAGAGGAGAGAAGCTTTGCTGTTGCCTGCTTGCTTGGGCAAGCTTGCTTGCCTGCTACCATCGCTTTCCCCCATGGGCAGGTACCTGACATACCACTCCTTTCAAGACCAGGTTCCCTCAGGTACTGAATAAACCAGAAAGTACCACTTTTCTCCTCCTGGTAAGAGGATAAAAGCTGGCTGCCTGAATGAGCACAATCACTTCCAACAGGTGGTGCGTCTTTGGAGGAGCCACTTTAGAGATGGTATGTGAGGGGCAGTCCCCCTGCTGACAGGGAAGGAGGAGGAAGAGGCTTGTACATTTACGAAAGAGTGGCCATTTAGAACAAAATAAAATAATTATAAATAAAATAACTATAAAATGTGTTATTCAGATGGCAGGGGAAGAGAAGTAAACCAAGGAGCTGCCATTGAAATGATAATGGGTAAAGAGAGATAATGGAGTGATGAGGCAGTGCCATCGTGGGAGAGGGGAGAGCCACACAGTCTTGGTTGCCCCTGAACTGTTGCCAACATTAAACAGTTTCGATACCCTGGGATGAAAATGCTACTGCTCAGTGCTAAGTCAGTAAATGGAAAAACAACAACAACACTCAAGCAGAACCTGATTCTGGATGAGCAGGCTGACCTGGCCTATATTACAGAGACCTAGCTGGATAAGGCTGAGTGGCTGTGTGCTATTTTCTTCTAGCTCCATCTGCCTGGGTTCTCTGTCCAGTAAGGCCAAGGGAGTAAGCTGTAGTACTGCAGTGGTCTACAATGATTCCATCTCCTTGACCAAATGCCCTGTTCTGCACCTGACCTGTCCTGCAGTCTGCTGGGTTTGAGAGTGTGTACGGTAAGCCAAGATTCTGTTGATTGCCTCTCATCCCACTGTCCAACAGCTCAGATGAGCTGTGCTGGCTGAGCTAGTCTCAGCAGTGGTGTTGGGTTCCCTCAACTTGTTTTGCTAGGGACTCCAACATCTATGCTGAGACCTCATTATTGGGAGTGGCTCAGGACTTCATATCCTCCATAATAACCAGTCCCAAGTAGTATTGGTGCTACCCACAGTCTATACACAGTTTTCTGTTTTAGGTGGGATGATGGTGATCTAGGTATGGATGGACAGATCTGATAGAGTAGACTCAGTGGGACTCAGTGTCTTGCCAGGTGTGTGTGTGTGTGTGTGTGTGTACACAGTTAAGATGGCCTGCCTCAGGAAGCATATGGATATGGTTTCCAGATAACTCTTGGGAATTTCCTGTTGCCTTGTCAGGTTATTCTGCTGAAGACCTTGCTGATCTCTGGAATAGAGAAATGGCCAGGGCAGTGGATACAATTACTCCTGCTCAGTCCCTCCCATAGAGTTGAGCCAACTGTTAATATGGCTAACAGCTCTCTCCCAGGATCTGCAATTTATTAATTCACCACATCAAACTGATATCTCCATGTGGTTAATATTAAAAATCATTCCATGTGTCCGACAGGGTCACTGTAAGTGCACATTAGGCAGGAACGGCTGAAAGGCCGAAGTTAGAAAGAATTCCGGTCAAGCCAGTGACTCAATCTGTCACGTAGCCAGGGACCCCTCTAGACATTCTGATCATTAAACAGACAAAGGGCCCTTCGCACAGCTATGGCAGCTCGGTAGAATCACAATCAGCCTGCCAAGTGAGGGCAATTTCCACTCTATCTATGCCTTTGTCTCACTTGGGCAGAGTCATTCACATGACGCTGAGGAACATTCAGCCGGAGATGTCATTCGTTGAGGGCTTTTGAGCTAGCCCTCTTTGCTATTGTTCTCCCCAGGAGAGAACTAGCCCTCCAGGTATATTTTTTCTATAAAAACCCCATGTTTTTAGCTGTTTGGGGGTTCACTTACATTTTTTACAGGCTTGAGGGCCTGTGCTTGCTTGTCTGCTTGTTGCTTCTGTTTGTTTGGCCTTGCTTGTCTTTGTTTGGACTTGCTTGTGTTTGTTTAGTCTCTTTGTGCTGGCCATGTGCTCTCCCTGAGCACATGGTCTGACTAACAAGGGGGAGGAGCCAGCTAGGGGGGAGGAGCTTTATTGGGAGCATCAACGGCGCACCTTTGGTGTGCACACTTAAAGTACTCTATTTCAATCCTCCAACTTTAACCCTTGGCATTCAGTAGAGCAGACGTAGCCTGTATACCCAGTTATTCTTTCTAGAATTACGTACTGTACTGCTCTCTCTAGTTTCAAGAATGGAAGGTGAGGGAGCTACTGTAGTCACCTGTAACATTTGTGGCATGTTCCTTTTCTTGCCACAAGATGTTCTCGGGTACACTTGCACCAAGTGCAAACTGGTCACCTTCTTGGAAGAGAAGGTGCGCCAGCTGGAGGCATGCGTTTCTGATCTTCATCTTATTAGGGAAGGGGAGGAGTTTTCGGATAGGGTAGAGAGGACCTACCGGAAGACCGAATGCATGGAGGAGCTGCCAGATCAGCAAGTTAGCACACTGTGCCAGGAAACGGAGGCTTGGGTAAATGTCACATGGAGGAGTAGAAGGACCAGGAAGGCAACAGAGACTCTTCACCTGCACAATCGCTTCAAAGTTCTTGGCCTTACAAACAATGAGGAGTGCCATGCGGAGGGAACAGAATGTCAACAAGAAGAAATCTAACTTCGGCAACAGGAACTAGGTCAATGCTCCCAGCCTCAACAGAATGCCCAAGCAGTCCTAGTGGAACATGCTCGTTGAGGAGACCA
The DNA here is from genome assembly GCA_948472985.1 of Iguana delicatissima. Classification (NCBI taxonomy): domain Eukaryota; kingdom Metazoa; phylum Chordata; class Lepidosauria; order Squamata; family Iguanidae; genus Iguana; species Iguana delicatissima. Next base: position 202,945 of record CAOKZL010003022.1, read on the forward strand.
GGACAAGCCACAGAGGAGGCGAGTTCTGGTTGTTGGGGACTCTTTGATCAGAGGAACCGAAACGGCAATTTGCAAACCGGACAAGCTCAATCGAGAGGTCTGCTGTCTGTCTGGGGCCAGGATCAACCACGTAACTTACAGGCTAACCAGGCTGGTCAAACCCACTGACCATAAGCCCCTCATTTTGGTTCATGTCGGAACCAATGACACTGCGAGGAGCAGCTTTTACCACATCGCAAAGGACTATGAGCTTATGGGGACAAAACTTAAGGACCTTGGTGCGCAGGTGGTCATTTCGTCTCTCCTCCCTGTTCAAGGATATGGTGCACGTTGGGAAAGGACAATAGCAGAGGTCAACAACTGGCTCCGCATGTGGTGCCGCTGGCAATAGTTTGGGTTTTTGGAACATGGCCTGAATTTCCATGAACGTGGGCTTCTGGTGAGGGATGGGCTGCACCTCACAAAACTTGGCAGGAATGTTTTTGCAAACAGTCTCGCAAGGAGGATTAAGAGGTCTTTAAACTAAGTTCTGCTGGGGAGGGAGACAATATTATTCAGGGCAGTGACTTGGAGGGCGCAGGGGGAAAAGGCCCAATTGATACTGCACAAGTAGTACAAGAGGCCAATGGCGGGAGGAGTAGAAACAATAGTACAGGACTTGCAGGAAGGGCCCGGGGACTTAAGTGTCTATACACTAATGAACGGAGTATGGGAAACAAGCAGGATGAACTTTGACTCCTAGTACAACAAAATAAATATGATTTGATAGGCATCACTGAGACCTGGTGGGATAAGTCTCATGATTGGAATATAGGAATAGAGGGGTATAGCCTATTTTATAAAAATAGACCAAACAAGAAAGGAGGAGGAGTAGCCTTCTATGTCAAGGATGTTTTCACCTGTGAAGAGATCCTTGACTTAAACCCAGTAAGCCAAGTTGAGAGCATTTGGGTAAGAATTAAGGGAGCGAGAAACAATAGGGATATTCTGGTGGGGGTTTACTACAGACTTCCAACCCAGGCTGAGGAGTTTGATGACACCTTCCTCAACCAAATGACTGCACATTCAAGGAGGAGAGATACAGTAATAATAGGAGATTTCAATTACTCAGATATATGCTGGCAGTCAAACTCTGCCAAGACAGCAAGGTCCAGCAAGTTTCTTGCTTGTCTTGCAGACAACTCCATGGTCCCGAAGGTGGAAGAGGCCACAAGGGGATCAAATATTCTAGATCTGATCCTGACCAACAGGGATGACCTTGTTAATGAGGTAGAAGTGGTTGAATCTTTAGGGGGGAGTGACCATGCCCTATTGGAATTTGGCATTCAGTGGGAAGAAGAAGATAAGGGTAGCCAAACACTCAGATTTTAAAAAAGCGGACTTCGGTAAACTTAGGGAGCTGCTGGTTGGAATTCCGTGATCCAGAATAGTGAAAGTGTAAGAGAAAGAAAGAATAGTGAAAGAGAAAGGAGTTCAGGAGGCATGGGAGTTCCTTAAAAAGGAGATACTGAAGGCACAGTCTAAAACTGTGCCAATAAGGAGGAAAAATGGAAGGCATCTGAGGAAACCAGAATGGTTGACTAAAGAACTCTCAGCTGAGCTAAGTGTTAAAAGAAACATGTATAGGAAATGGAAGAAGGAGGAAACCACCAAAGAAGAATTTAAACTGAAGTGGACTGTGGAGGAGGGTCATGTCAGGACCCTGGAACTCCAGGACACCAGCTCTGAGTCTGAGCCAGAGTCCCTGGAGCCTGCTGCACCAGCACAGCCCACTCCCGAGGCTGCCCCAGGCACAGAGCCCTTGGCCCCAGTAGTCCCAGCAGCAGAGCCAGGGGCTGCCCCAGACCCAGCCCAGCCAGAGGAGTCGGATGGTGAGTTTCAAGAGCAGGTGCCTACTTACCAGCAGCATCGGGAGCAAAAGAGTGCTCTCAGCAGGTCAGAACGTTTAAATAGAAAACTCCAGGCAATCAGGGCCCAGCTGCGATAACACCTGGAGGAGTGATCTGCCTATAAAAGCAATCACTCAGCCTTGGGTCTTTTGTCGGCTCACAACTGACCATTCTGGGTGAAGTGCTTGTTGTGGATCTCAGCTTGGCCTCCTGAAACGCTGCCCGACCTGCTGGAATGTCGCCACCTCTTGATCCCGGACCAGCTCTGGTAACTTTTTTTGTTCGAACAGACTTTGACTGTGTGCTCGCCTGGCTGTGATGTAACAACCAGGGAGTCTCCCTGCTGCCGATATTTACTGCTATTTTTCCTGTTCTGTTCTGCTGAAGTAAAGCCCTTTAATTTATTCCCTGCCTTATCTGCAAGAGACCTGTAGCCGGCTCCCTTGGCTGCTTGCCAGGCCTTGGCATTGACAGGTCAGTCTGGATAGAACCCCACATGATAGGCATAGCACATCCCACAGAATCATAAGGTTGTCCCCTTTTAGCCCAAGCATAAAGCTATTTTTGGGTGGATTTGGGAAAATGACTCTACAGGTAGGAGTTAGTGCAGGTAGGAGTTAGGGAGAGCCATGAGTAAAGATATTAGATTACAGACTCCCCTTTCTACAGACACACCCCTTCCCCTTCCAACCAGGAGATATGGGTGAAGGTTGGAGACTGTGTATGGATTGTGGCAGGCATGGGAAGGGCAGTACTACAGCTGTATGTGTATGTGGCAATCATGGGTAATGATGGGGATGATGCTGGGCAAGGAAGGTTGGGGGATGAGAATGTTAGTAATGGCTGAGTATGTTCTCATGGACAAGGGTCAGGAGACTGTCCCAACTGTAATGTGAGGTAATGTAAAGTTTGAAGTTCTTGTGTTCCCATAGGAATGTCTAGGAAGGTATCCCAATATTGATCTCTCCTGTGGTTATAGAAATGGATTCATTGTGTCATATGAGAATGAGGGAGGCTGGTCCTCCTTAAATAAGTTCTGGAAAGAAACCTGCTTTTACAATGGAAAATGGATACATGGTTTGGCTGGGTGAGAAGGAAAAGAGCTAGAGGTGAAAAGCTATGGGTATGATCCTGACAACACGTATCTAAGAGGCTGGGAGTCTTTTCATGTGAGGTAGATGCGTTGTTGGCTGTCACCCCAGCATGGAATTGGTTGGACTATCTTTTATGATGTACATGAGTTTTAATGTGAAAAGGGAAATGCATTCTGAAGTATTCAATGTTAATGAAATCATTTTTGTAGTTTGCAGATGTGTAGTTTGTAGTGTGCATATGGTTATCTGATGGGTAAAAGCACTGTTTATAGAATTGCTTTGTACTTAAGTAATGGCATTCCTAAATCTGCCTGTCTGTACTCTGCATGTTAGTGTTTTCAATCTGTAATGCTCAGGTCAATGGAAGGAGAAAACAGTTGTGTATGTCTTAATGGCAATTGCGGAAAGGGGGGTGGATGGTAACTACTAACCCATTCAAAATCATCTTGAAAAGGCAGAAACAAGATTCAGGCTAAGGCCCTATTATTACCACACTGGAAGTTGGTAATTCTACATATGGCCAGACCTGCAACTGGAGAGGAGAAGAAAGGGGACTAGGTTTTATTGCTACTGACCGGAAAAGTAGCCCAGCATACAGCCAGATCCCGAAGAATAAATAATACTAACATGTGGATTATACTGATAGTTGTATGTTGTATGCTGTATGTTGTAATCTTGTGAAGTTCATCAAAATCTTTGCTGTTTTAATCTAACAGACAAAAGTAATGCTGTAGAGTTGCAAATTAACAAGCTGCATAATATAGTATCAGATATCACTATAGGTCAGCACCACTGGCTGGATTGGCTGCCAAACCTGAGATAGTTGTATTGATGATATTTGTAGTGTTTATGCTGTGGCTATTGGGCATCTGTATTCCTTGCTTTGCTTGATGGATAAGTAGTCTGTTTCAGACCTCAGCTAGTAGAACAACAGCACTATATGCGCTCATGGCTCAACATGATGTTAAGTAAGGTGTAATTTGTTATGAAATGCTATAATTGGGGAAAATTAAGCATTTAAGGGGGGAATGAAGTGGACTGTGGAGACTGGATAGCCTCAGGACCCTGGGCATGCTTATAGAAATGTTTGAAGAAATCCTTCAACTGTGTGTCTGCTCTGCTGAATTACAGAGAATGCTATGTGCTGAGCTAAACAGAACTAGTAGAGTCTTTCTGTACTAGAAGCAAGGTCAAAGCTTAGCGTACTGAGTTGTATGTTTTGCCCTGTTCCCTATTTCTAAAATATAAACAATTCAGGGACAAGGAGAGTGAAACAAAACATTTGCAAGGTGTCAATCCTAGAAGGAGAGAAGGAGGGGCAAGGAGAAATGTCTTTGTGTGTCAGAAGTGCTATAAAATCACTCTGTTTACTGAATTCGGGGCTCTTGGTACTATTGGCCAGCCAAGTAGCCCGGTCGCTTCTTAAAAATTAAAATTCTATTTCATAACTTCTTGGTCTCCTCCCTCTGTGTCCTGCTACAAAGCAAGTGGCCCGGAGATGTAGGGAGGAGGTCAGAAAGGCTAAAGCACAGAACGAACTTAGGCTGGCCAGAGACATTAAAAACAATAAAAAGGGCTTTTTAAAATATGTCCTCAGCAAAAGGAAAAAGAAGGAGACGATAGGGTCGCTGTACAGAGAAGACGGAGAATTACTCACAGGGGGAAGAGAAAAGGTGGAACTACTTAACACCTTCTTGTCTCAGTTTTTTCCCAGAAGGATACAAGCACTCAACCTGGCAGTTGGGGAGCAGGTGAGGAAGCAGGGGAAATGAGGCACGTAATAGGTAGAGGAGTGGTACAGGAATACCTGGCCACACTGGATGAATTCAAGTCTCCAGGGCCAGATGAATTGCATCCTAGGATATTAAAAGAGCTGGCAGAGGTCATTTCGGAACCGCTTGCTATAATCTTTGAGAAATCTTGGAGGACAGGAGAAGTTCCAGCAGACTGGAAGAGAGCAAATGTTGTCCCCATCTTCAAGAAGGGAAAAAAAGAGGACCCAAATAATTATCGCCCAGTCAGCCTGACATCAGTACCCGGAAAGATCCTGGAGCAGATCATTAAGCAGTTAGTTTCTAATCACTTAGAAATCAAGGCGGTAATCACGAGAAGTCAACATGGATTTCTCAAAAATAAGTCATGCCAGACTAATCTTATCTCTTTTTATGATAGAGTTACTAGCTTGATAGATGAAGGGAATGCTGTGGATGTAGCATACTTCGATTTCAGTAAGGCCTTTGACAAAGTTCCCCATGACATTCTTGCAAAGAAACTAGTGAAATGCAGGCTGGACAGGGCTACTGTTAGTTGGATTTGTAATTGGTTGACCGACCAAACCCAAAGAGTGATCACGAATGGCTGCTGCTCATCCTGGAGAGAAGTGACTAGTGGGGTGCCACAGGGTTCTGTCCTGGGCCCAGTTCTGTTCAATATTTTCATCAACGACTTGGATGAAGGAATAGAGGGCATGCTCATCAAATTCGCAGATGACACCAAATTGGGAGGGGTTGCTAATACGCTAGAGGACAGGATCAAAATTCAAAAAGACCTGGACAGATTGGAGATCTGGGCCAAGGCTAACAAAATGAAATTCAACAGAGAGAAGTGTAAGGTCCTACACTTAGGTAGAAAAAATGGAATACAGAAATATAGGATGGGGGACAAGTGGCTGGATAGCAGTACATGTGAAAGGGATCTAGGAGTCTTCATAGACCACAAACTGAACATGAGTCAGCAGTGTGATGCGGCAGCCAAGAAAGCCAATGCAATTCTCGGCTGCATCAATAGGAGTATGGTGTCTAGATCGAGGGAGGTACTGGTACCACTCTACTCTGCTTTGGTTAGACCTCATCTTGAATACTGTGTCCAGTTCTGGGCACCTCAATTCAAGAAGGACATGGTCAAGCTGGAGCAAGTCCAGAGGAGGGTGACCAAAATGGTGAGAGGCCTGGAAGACATGCCCTATGAGGATAGACTTAGAGAGCTGGGTATGTTTAGTCTGCAGAAGAGAAAGTTAAGAGGGGACATGATAGCTATGTTTAAATATTTGAAGGGATGCCATGTAGAGGAAGGAGAGGGCTTGTTTTCTGCTGCTCCAGAAACCAGGACAAGCAGCAGTGGATTCAAGCTGCAGGAAAGGAGATTCCACCTGAGCCTCAGGAAGAACTTCCTGACAGTCAGGGCTGTCTGGCAGTGGAATATGCTGCCTCAGAGTGTAGTGGAGTCTCCTTCCTTGGAGGTTTTTAAGCAGAGGCTAGATGGCCATCTGTCGGGAATGCGTTGAGGGTGTTCCTGCATAGCAGGGGGTTGGACTAGATGGCCCGTGTGGTCTCTTCCAACTCTACATTTCTATGATTCTATGATTCTATGATTCTATTCCTTCCGAATTGCTGTCACTCTCTTTGCCGAGCATTCCCCTCAGCCCCCTCCCCCGTGCTGAGTTTCACCGCTCTCAGTCCTCTGTTTCAACTTTGACTTCCTGGGCGTCTGGATCAGGTGGAGTATTACCCCAAAAATCCCCCTCTCTAAAATCCCCTATCAATTTTCCTCCCTTTTATTTTATTTTAGGCTCTGTGTGTGTGTGATTGCTAACGTGAGTGATTGCATAGTGACCTACATTTTATAAAAATAAAATAAAGAAATCATTTAGTACACCTTTAGCTTGGTTTTTAATCTGACCTGACCTGGTATATATTGGGTTTTGAAATCCTGCAAGGTTACCCTACCTCTCGTGTGTGCTGGGCGTGTGCTTAGTGCAACTTGGAAACCTCCTTAAAATCGGGGTCAGACTTGAGGGATCCCAGGGAGCTTGGGCAGTGACCGGGACCCCTGGAAACTCTTGTGGTGAACCTGGTGACAGGGACCTCCCTGACCCAAAATAACTAATCTGGTGACTGGGACTCCCAGGACCCCAGAAAATTAGGGTAACACAACTGAGTCTCTTGGTTTACTGGCAATAATGTAGTAAGTGAAACAGAGACTAGAGCAATGATGGCAGAAGACTTGGAGCAAGTCCAACTGAATACAGTCTAGAGCCCATTTGAAAGCCCATGTCATGGTGGCAGCAAAGGAATTATTCTTCCCTGTTACCATTTTTTCAGAACAGTGTTATCCAGCAAATGGTCAGGAGCCTTTTACACTCTACCCCAAAAACCAGATTGTAGATCAGTCAACAGAGTGTTGTGAAGATTTTACTCAACACTTTCCTGGTAAAAGCACTTAGATCAAAACTGCCTTATATACTATGGTGGTTGCTGTTGTGTGCCTTCAAGCCGTTTCTGACCTATGCTAACTATAATGGGAACCTATCAGGGGATTTTCTTGTCAAGATTTGTTCTGAGGTTTTTTTCCCCCTTTGCCTTCTTAGACTGAGAAAGTGAGATATGCTTCCATGTCCAAGCAGGGATTCAGATACTGGTCTCCAGAGTCATAGGCCCTTTTCACACGGTATTTGCCATGCGAAAGGGCCTCTGGAGCATTGCGCAATTGCTTGGAGCCATCCACATGACGTCCTCACAATTGCATGATGTTGCTAGGCGGCGATTGCGCACTATTTCATTTTCAGCTTCTAGCTGAAAACGGTGCATGATCTTGCATTGCTCCAGGGCCCTGCATGCACTTACCGTGCATGCAGAGCCTCCAGAGCCACGGCGCTCGTGCTTCCTGCCCCAGTGCAGCCTGGGAAAATCCCAGGCTGTGCTGTGGAAGGAAGAGGCGGAGCCCTCACGCTGCCTGCTCGCTAGTGGGCAGCGGCTGCGGAGCTGAAGTAACGGAGACTTGAGAGCCTCTCTCAAGAGGCTGCACACACAATCCCCGCACCCCAGCGCCATGAAAAAATAAGGTGCAAAAAGGGCCATAGTCTAACACAATGGTTCTCAACCTGTGGGTCTCCAGATGTTTGTGGACGTCAGCTCCCAGAAGCCCTGAGCATTGACTATAGTGGCTGGGGCTTCTGGGAGCTGAAGTCCACGAACATCTGGGGACCCACAGGTTGAGAACCACTGGTCTAACATTTAAACCACTACTTCACAATTGGCTGGCTGTGCTATGGTTGATACAGGTCTAATAAACATAATTCATAGTCCAGGATGACCTATGGTAGAAATTAAACAGAAGGAATGTGTCCCTTTTGGTTCTACTGATCCTCACAGCAACTTTCAATACCATCAGTCATGGTGTCCTTCAGAGCCACCTCTAGGATGGGACTCGAGAGCACTGTTTCCTGGAGGGGCAAACTTAGAAGGTGGTGCTACTGGAATTTGATTCCATGGCCATTGGTCTGCAGGGTCTTCCAAGGTTCAGTTTTGTCCCCTTTGCTATCCAACATCTACATGAAACTACTGGGAAAGGTTACCCATACTTTTGGGTCAGCTATTACCTGTACTCTGATGACACCTATCTCTTTCCACAGAATTCCAAGGAAGCTGTCTTGGTGCTAGAGCAGTGTCTGCTGCCAGTAATGGACTGGATGAGGATGAACAAACTGAAGGTCAATCCAAACAAGGTCAATCAAAAGGCAAATCAAAGAATAGGGGTTCAGACTATGTTGGATGAGGTTACATTCCTCAGGAAATCTCAGGTTCAGGTTGGGTGTAATCTTGACTTCAGCCTTGAGTTTCAGAAGTTGCCAAGAGCTCATTTGCACAATTAAAGCTAGTATGCCAGCTGTGCCTATTCCTTGTGAAGTTAGATCTATCCATGGTGACACATGCTTCCTCCTGAGACTGCCTTTGAAAACTATTTGGAAACCACAGCAGGTACACAATGCTGAAGACAGACTGCTGACTGAGGCTGTTACATGGAACACATAATTCCCAACTTTGAAACAACTTCAATGGTTACCAGTTTATTTCTGCAAGGGCCTGGGTTCTTGATGGAGTTTTTCCAGCATTCTGCCTGCAAGGATCTTTACCCTGACTACAGTCTTCGCAGAATCCTGCCCTGTACCTCAGGCACAGCCACCTGCTCAGGATAGCTCAAGCAGCCAGGAGCCAGATATTTCTCTGCAGCCTTTGTAACTCCACTGTTCTGAATTGGCAAATATGTTTAATTGGTATAAAATAGAAATCATATACAATGACTGGATAAGGCCATATGGAAGAGGACCTGACTGGAAAAACAGGTCAGTGACTCCTTGACTCCAGGTCAGAGATGATCCTAGAGCATGGTTGAATTCAACTTAATGGCTCTTGCAAGGAGAACAAAATGCATCTCTGGAGAAGAGCAAACACCCCTGTGGTTTGCATATCCTATGGAAAACCAAGCCATAAAACTGGCTACCAACTTAATTTGACACCCAGTTGTTGGAAAACTCAGAGAAAGAGTTTTTGGTTGATTGACAACTCTGGTTCAAGAAAACAGGAAGATTTCAGACAAATCCATACTTGCACCATCCTCACATCTATCCTCTTCCTGATCCCTAATCACACTGCCATAAAAATCTTTTACCCCATCTGCCTGATTCAGCCATTTCTCCTTTTCCTGAAAGAGTCTGCCGCCCCCCGCCCCAGGCATGTTAAGTCCTCTTTTGGAGTTCACTCTCTCTCTCTCGCTCCCTTTATCAGGAGAATTTCCACCTTTGACTAGCATCTCCTAGTATTAAGGCTCCCATCAGTCTTTTTCTTTGTCTGCTCATCTATCTTCACTTCTTCCTGAACTGTAGTCTTGAAGATCAAGTGCAGTATAATTGCTTTCTCTCCCTTAACTCTTCCTGCTCTTGAGACTTTCAAACTCAATAGTCCTTGTGTTCTTGTGTGAGTGACTGCTCTGTGTGAATGTGAGGAAATTCTGCCAATTTTGCTAAAGAAATACTTTTAACTGAACACTTGACTTCTCTCTTGTGCAATCTGATCCTGTAGACATAGGGTAAAAGATCTCGCTGCTTTGCCCTGCCTTTCATTTTGCTAAGACATGCTCCACTAATTTCCCCAACCTTTCTATTTTTGAAGCAAATCTAGGTGTCCCCCAGGGACCCCCAGAAGTCAGGGCAACACCTTGGCCACAGCAACATGGTCTTCTTTGCTGTCTATAGCCTCTTCTGATGCTTCAGTGTTCCTGGCCTTGCTTGCTTCTGACCTCTGGGCATGCCTTTTGTCCCTTGGACTCCTGACACCAGGTTAAATCTCTGTTGGCTTTGACTCTTGCTGGACTCTGATCTTTGGCCTGTTTTCTGGACCTGTCTCTTGCTTCTGACTCCTTGGACTCTTGATACCAGGTTAGGCCTCTGTTACCTTGGACTCTTGCTGGACTCTGACCTTGGCCTTCCAACTTGGTGCCTGTTCCCAGTCCCAGCCCCATCTTATAATTCTCACTGTCCATGCCCTGGACCTTGACAGTTTCTAGGCTCATTGCAAAGTGCTGATTATGACGTATATAGCTCTGTATAGTTTAGGTATAGACTAATTGAAAGACTGCATCTCCTCATATGAACCTCTGCCTGAGTATGATCATACTATCTTGCTTTCTCTGAGTTCTACCACCATCACAGGCACATTTTTTGAAGACATAGCAGAGATCTTACTTGGTGGATGCTGTGAGACTGTGAGATTTCCTGCCATAGGAAGCTAGGCTGGTCTCCTCTCTTTCTGCCAGCAGACAAAGAACTTTCTGTATATCCAAACCTTTGAATGTTTACTGTCTATAGCAGAAGGCCCTTTAATCAAGATGTCTTATATAGTATTTTTGTAATTTATTGTATTGTTTTATTTTCATATTTCATTATTATCTAATAACAGCCTTTAAAAACTTGTTTTAACTTAGTGTTTTCAATATGAATGTTTGCATAATTGTTTCTTCACTTTTATATTCTCCATTTTTTAAAAATGGATTTTGTTTTTAACTTATATTATGAGCTGCCTTGGATCCTATATAGGGTGAAAGGTTGGTTAAATAAATAAATAAATATTCCAAACTCTGGTTGCTTGTCATTTCCCCATGCTATCTTTTGACAGTCAAGTCCTAAGCCAGCTTCACTTCAGAGATGCAACTTTACTAGGCATCTTCAGACCATTCTCTGTGCTCTGTAAGGCCCCGCTTTGAGGGTCCCTGATACTGGTAAGGTCTAGATGGGCACCATACCCAATTGGCACTATGTTTAATTGGCAACAGAATTAATTGGCCTCAAAATCAAAACTCAAGCCTGTGAAGTGATTGGATGGTCAAAGCTGGCAAGGGATTGTTCTGATGGTAAACATGCAAAAGAAAAGAGAGTGAGCCTAAAATCCCCAATGTAAGATTAGGTCACATGCCAGGCACAGTAACCAAGACCCTGCGGATTATTGATTTAGGCAGAAGCAGGATGTCTATACCAAGCCAGAAGCCCACCAGATTTACTCCAATCCCTTTTATTACTCCGATCTTTGCATTCCTCAACCCTCACTCATGATTGGATTAACCATCATGTCCCTGTCATTCAAACACTGTGCACATTAACAGGTGAATAGATGATTATTAGGACAAAGGTCCCCTGCTGTTTCTCACTCAGGAACTTCCCCACCACAGACCATTTTTCTGGTACATATACCCCTGATTTCAGGTTCACAACTCACAGCCTCTCACCTTCTGAGTGTCACTCTGTCCATCCAATTCCTGGTCTGAGAACTGCCCGTGGGTCCAGTACCCGAGCCACCTCATCCTGCTCTCCGCTCCCCATCTGATCCAGTAAATATCACCCCAATCCTTCACAGTAGCTATCCCATTTTCCTCCCTTTCTCTCGGTTAGCTCTTGTGCAAGTCTGTGTATGAATGCATCCTCATATGCTTGTGTGGATTTATTGTAGTAAAACACAATTTTGATTTCTCTACGTCACTGTGTCAGTTGAGTCTTTCCTATGGCTGCCCATAGACACTGGTAGCAACATCTTGCTAAGTTGCCCCCCTCTCACAAGCCTCCTCCTTGAGCTAATTAATTCCCCACCTTTGCAATGAGATACTGGCATCACGGGGTGGCCCTTGTGGCACCTACGTTTTGGAGTAACAGCTCCATCAAAACAATTCAGGCAGAAATGACTTTACCTTTTCATAAATCCTCACACCTGATTTGCCCTATAGGCAAACAGACAAAGGAATGCAATTTATTTGATCTCCAAGCCCAAAGGAGGTTATCTCTGTCAGTACTCATAAGGTAACATCAAGACAGTCATATCTGCAATGAAAAGTTTTTTACTGAAAATCGTGATGAATCCTTTTGCTGTGCATGGTGACAATGAACTACTGCTTAATTTTGCTCAAAGTAACATTTCATGAGAAATTTGCAAGAAGAAATGTTGGTACACACAAATAAAATTGAGAGCCATACCTAATGCTGCATACTGTTATGGGATTTCAGGGCTGGTCAAAATAATTTCCCTGCAGTAGACACAGCTGGAGAGCTAGTGCTGTGTAATGGTTTGAGCACAGGACTAGGACTCTGGAGACCAGGGTTTGAATGCCTGCTTGGCCATGGAAATCCACTGGGTCACCTTGGGAAAGTCATATTCTCTCACCCTCAGAGGAAGGTAAAGGCAACTCCCCTCTAGACAAATTCTGCCAAGAAAACCCTGCGGTAGGGTCACCATAGGTCACAAACAAATTAAAAGTACAACAACAGCAGCAGCAACAACAAGAAGAAGAAGACACAGCTGACAAGAGTGGAATTACAGTACTTTTACAGTTCACTCAAGCTGAAACCTCATGGTCCACCACAGTGAGTAAGAAACTTAGATGCAAATCATCATTTCATTTTTTTTTCTCTGCCATGAACTCACTCACTATCTCTAATCTACAAAAGGGCAATATTTTATTAGAACCAACTAAAATTTCACAAGAGTTTCAGAGTTCACCAGAATTCTTCATTAAATTTAAGTGGTACAAAAAATGTTTTGTGGGGGCAAGTGAGGAGAAATAGGAAAGTCCAAAAATTTAGCCAGATGTTATAGCTATGAGGTCACCACCTAGCCTAATGACAATTCTGAAAAACTTGAATAATTCTCATTGGCAGATTTTGGATTTTGCTTTGTTATTATGGATAAAAAACAGGTTTCTCTTATTTTTATTTATTAACTGTTGTTATGTGCCTTCAGTCCAGCTTATAGTGAATCCATGATAGAGTTTTCTTGGCAAGATTTATTCAAAGGAGGTTTATTCACTCTCAGCCTGGCTCTTAATCTATCCATCCATCCATCCATCCATCCATCCATCCATCCATCCATCCATCCATCCTTATACTGCAAGATCTCAGAGCAGCAGACAGATACATGCACGGATCCTTAGACTCTCTCACACACCCTACCATTTGCAATTGGGGAGAGGCAAACCTGGCCACTGTTATACAAGCCCTTGATTATATCCAAGATCAGATTATTGGAATGCACTCTGTACAAGGTTACTCTAAAAGTGTGCAGAAAGCTGGTACTGGCAACTCACTTTCTCTTCCAATAAAGACATTTTTAGCTCATCATGATGCTAGCTTTTAAGTAGAGTGAAAACTGCTGTCAGCTCCCCCGCTCCTTCCGCTCCCAATAAGAAAGCCACATTATGATGCCAGAAAAAATGCTGCATGAGGTTTGAAATGAAAAAAAAAAGGGGGTGGGTGGGAAACAACATTTGATTTAAACAAGGTACTGACTGAAACAATAGCTGAAGTCATGCGTATTTGTTTTCATTGCTTGCATCATGCATGATAGAATCAGGCCAGAATCCAGATTCCTGAGGAATCTAGCTCTCAACAACTACTAGCAGCAGCAGCAGCTGTTGCCACTGCTGCTACCACCACTAACTAGGTACTTTTGGCTTCCCATGACTGAAGAAAGAGTTTGAAAACAGGAAGACATCCAGTGTGATGTAGTGATCAGCATTTAAAGCTGGAAGTTGGAAAATACAGATTCAGGTCCATGTTGAATTAGGAAACAAACCAGGTAACCTTGGGTGAACTCCTCCCTTCCTCAGACTAACCTGTCTTACAGGATTGTTGTGAAAATAAAACTGGGGATAAGGAATGCTATGTACACTATTTTAAACGTGCTTCAGAAAAGGCAGGATATAAATGGAATAAATAATTAAATGTAAGGAACATAATAGCTAGGCAAGCCTGCATTCTAGACTTTGGTTCCTGGAACCCATAACACTCTACAAGGAATTACTCCAGAGATCTGTTAATAGTGGCCTGTTTTGGTGAAATACTGCTCAACAGAGAGCAATTTTTTCAATTAAACATCCTTAGGTCTTGGGCCAACTCCTCTCACCCAAGTGAGCTATTGAATCTTGCTGGACAAAACCTCCTATTCCAGTTGAGCCTTATGTGAACATTAAGGTTTCCCTGAGCTTTAGCATGGTCCTCTTTTCAACTTTAACTTACTCCTTATTCCTGCCTCCCAGTTTGTCCGTTAGACCATTTCTGTATTACACTGTAATAGCGCTCTTATTCCACTTTCAATATCTAATGGAATCCTGGGGTTTGCAGTTTAGGGAGGGATCTTTAGAACTCTGAGCCAGAAAGCTCTTTGGCCTGAGTAAACTACATACCCCAGAACTTGACAGGACGTTGAAAGTGGAATAATAGCACTATAACAGTGTAGGGCAGAAAGGCCCTTAGTCCTGACTTCACTTTGATCCTGACTATTGGCAGGTCCCATGACTCAGTGCCCATGTTCTGATTAAGTTCTAACCAACAGTTCCCAATTGTTCCTAAGACTGTTGCTCACAGGCCACCCTGTAGACTGTGTAACTGCTCATCCTATCAGGATTACTATGTCGGCAAAGGATAACTGCTTCTGGTAAACCCATTCTGCTTCAGTTCTGCTACTGTGAGCCAACCTTTATTGCATTTATCTGAGGTCATGACAGATTAGTATTTCATGTGGCAAGAACAACCTATAACATTATAAAATATATGGTAGTACAGTCTCTATTAAACCAGCTTGAAACTGTAACAAACTGTCCACACGGCTGACATAAAATTATGTTGTAAACTTAACAATTACAAACATTTAAAATCATCAAATAAATACAAAGTGTCTTGGCAGTAACAGCAAATAACACTCTCAAATAGGTGGCAAATTGATTATCTTCCAATAATTCCACCAGTATATCACACAGAAGTTCGTCTGATTAACATGCTGTAATAAATTCCTTCATTTCTAAGGTACAAAGAGCCCTTCATTGTATTGTTGCAACAGACTCACCAGCATTAATCCAGTTTCTTTTCTGTATTGCACAAGAAGCCAGATTGCTGGTACGAAGGGAGATGTTTCTATCCAAATGTTTCTGGAATGCCACGCTTTTTGTGTTGCTGTATACAATGTGGCCACATTGTAGCCCCATTCCCCAGAAGCAAGGGACCTTGAAGCTTTTCTATCTGTAATGTATAGAGCATTCATTGGAATTGGTAACATGTGCAGAGGTGTGATTCTAATGTCATCTATACATCTGCTACAGCCAAAAATGCCCTGATTTCCTCTGATGCAAAGCTACAGGACGCTGCATTGTGTACAACCACACAAAATAATATATGCTCCTGGATCAAGGGAAAAGAGATTCTCCCAACAAACCTCAGTGCTAAGCACAAGATGCCCACACCTATAAGTGCATTTTTTAAGACTGCAAAAACCTGGTCATGGGCTGTGAAAGAAACTAAGAGACTGACAAGAAGGAGCATAGGATAGGAAAAGGAAAGAGAAAAGTTATTTTCCTTTGATATAGAGATGGTCAAAGATAAATTGCTTTATCACCTGAAGCAGGTAAATTGCAATTACAGAAGGATAGTAGCATCTTTGAGAGCCAGTGTGGTGTAAAGTCTTCCCTCCACATTCACGAGTTTGACCTTCACAAATTTGATTATTCATGAGGTAAATGCATGCCTCCCCACCCCCATTCTTCTCCTCCCATTCCCTTGCCTTTGGCCAGGCATGGAGAAGGAAGAAGAGAAGTAACTAGACAAAAGGCAAGGAAATTGAGGGGGGCATGCATGTGTGCTTCCCTTCTCCCCTCCAGAGCTCCCCTTCAATTTCCTTGTCTCTGGCACCAGAGCTGAGAACTTGCACCGATGCAAAAGACAAAGGAATTGAAGGGGAAAGGCTTGCACAAACCTTCCCTTCTCCCTTCTGGAGCTCCTCCCTCCCACTCTCTTGCTTCTGGCACAGGTGCAGAAGTGGCAAAGGAAGGGAAGGGGGGATCTCCAGAAGGGAATGGAAAGAGCATTGTGTGTGGGGGGTAGTTATTTGTGTTTTTTCCACTTTCATGAGAGTTCTGCAACCAGGGTTCAACTCTTTGCTCAGCCATGGAAACCCACTGGGTGACTTTGGGTGCATCACACACTCTCAGCTACAGAAAATCCCAAACTTAGGGTTGACCTAAGTCGAAAACGACTTGAAAGCACACAACAACACCAGCAGCATCTTGGGCTGGGACTTATCATCTCCTTCCTCTTCTGTCATTTCCCCGGTTGAAGACCATGTTGAAAGCATTTCTTTTACAAGGGAGATAATTAATAGTTTTTTTGTGTTTGTAAAAGAAATGCCTTCCAAATAGTCTCTCACTAACAGAACAACAGAAGAGGAGTGGTGCCATGCAGTAAGTCTCAGCCAAAGATGCTGCCATCACAATTTCCCTGCCTTGTGTGATGAAGCCCACAGATTCCCTGTGTGACTCAAGAGCGAAGAAACCATTCACCTCACTGTACCTGTGAGTTCTGCACAACCTATCTCAAGCTTTGACTTTTCAGGAAATTTAATAATAATATGATTAGCTTATGCATTTATACACTTCCTGTGGAGGATTATCACATCAGAGAGAGATATCATCATATCTATGAGACAGGCAGCCATCCAGTCCAACCCCTGCAATGTGGGAACAACCCTCTCAAAAGACAGCCATCCAATCTCTCTTCAAAGACCTCTAAAGAAGGAGAGTCCCCTACCCACAAAGGAAGTCTGTGATCTGCTACAGGTTCTCCCTATTGTGATCAAAGTGTTTTTATGGGGTTTTGTCCATAGCGAGCAAGAGCCATTAGCTGCACAAAGGAACAACTCCTTTTGGAGACGAAAGCTGCTAAGATTTTTTCCTTAAAGTTCAACCCAGATACATGCATCTTTAGACTCTCCTCCATGTGTAACTATAAAAGTTGTAATGCTGACAGACTCTGCTTCAAAATTTTCCACTGTGCCATTGTTAACAGACAGTGAAATAAATGAACCTTTTCTGAGTGCATCACAAAACAAGAAATTTTTTTAAAATGAGGAAATAAGTGGAATAACCAAATGATTTTAAAAATCCATCTGTAGCTGAAATGAGAAGGATCTTTGATTTCTTTTTCATATCTAAGTGCTAGACTAACCAGGAAAAGGCACACATTCAGAATTGCCATGTGTTGTTCATTCATTTGTTTTTTTTCAAGTGAAAGGCAGTTGCTGAGCCTCAGTCTCACCACTGGGCAGAGCAAGTCAGGCGACTGAAGCAGGAGACTTAGTGTATCAGCTGTGTCTCCTCAAGTCACCTGTCAACTTATGGTGACCCCATCCCTTTAGGGTGTTTAGGTTCCTGCAGAAGACTTTAGGTATCCCAAAAAGGCAGGAAAATATTGGTTATTAATTTATTGTTACTGCATTTTACTGCTGAGGTGACATAAAGAGGTATTCTGAGAGTTTCTTGGATACCTGGGATGGTTTGGAGAATTATGCAGCATAACTTTGTTGCTGTGAGGGTGTTCCAGGTAGCAACAACTGGTTTGTAAGTTTGCCAGTAATGCCTGTGATACTACCCTGGGATTTGTATCACCCTTTTCCTTCCTGAGCTGATCTAAGTTAAAATTGTCAGAAAGTATTTTGAGTGAGGATAGGGGTGGACCTGGCTTTCTTCTCATTGACTTAGAAACAGAAGAACAATTTGTAGATTCTCTCCATGTAAACTCCGCTTCTGCTTTCCAGTTTACGCTACACATCTTCTTATTTCCATATGTTAGACCACATGTGTGGTAGTGAGTTCCCATGTCAATGAACAATGAATCACAATGAATCAAAGGCAATATCCAAGGTAATGAAACAGAGGGCATGGAGAAAGTTTTGCCATATTTGGGACTATCCTGGATCATTTAGGCCCAGAAGAGGTTTTGTTTAACAAGAACTGAGTTATGGAGGGTTGGGGATGGAGACAGTATTCTTGAGGGCAGGAGTTCATCAAGTGCTGGAGATAACAGTCTGAATCTTACAGAGGGAACAGGGCAAACAGTACAGGAACCCAAGAGGAAGAGGGAAAGAAACTTAAATAAGCAGCTGGGGGAGTAACCAATGGTCTCAGATGCCTCTACACTAATACACAGAACATAGGAAATAAACAGAATGAATATCAATTTCTAGCACAGCAAAGTAAATATGATATAATAGGCATCATTGAAAACTGGTGTGATGAGTCTCATGATTGGAATGTAGCAATAGAGAGGTATAGCCTCCTTCAAAGAAACAGACCAAACAAGAAATGAAGAAGAGTAGCACTATGTGTCAGGGACATTAACAACTGTGAAGAGATCCATTACTTAAGTCCTGGAAGGCAGGTCGAGAGCATCTGGGTAAAAATTAAGGAGCAGAGAAAAAACAGGGCTGTTATTGTGGGGGTATTCCACTGGCCTCCAAGCTAGACTTGGATGATGCCTTCCTGGAACAGATGACCAAACATTAAGAAAGGAGATATATAGCAGTAATGGAAGAGTTCAGCTATATGATATTTGATGGAAGTCAAATTCTGCCAAGAATATCAGGTCCAACAAATTTCTCACTTGCCTTGCAAACAATTTCATAGTCCATAATGTGGAGAAGGGAGCAATGGACGCAGCTATTTTAGATCTCATCATAACCAACAATGATTACCTGGTTAATGGGGTGGAGGTGGTGAGATCCTTAGGCAGAAATGACCATGTTCTCCTAGAGTTTATTATATAGTCAAAAGAGGAAACCAAGCATAGCCAGACACACGTTCTAGATTTTAAGACAGCTAACTTTAAGAAAGGTGTGATCCCATGATCAGGAATACTAAAACAGAAGGGAATTCATGATGGGTGGGAGTTTCTTAAAAGTGAGCTATTGAAGGCACAATTTCAAACAATTCCAATGAGTAAGAAAAATGGGAGATATCTAAAGAATCCAGGATGGATGTCTAAAGAACTTTCAATGGAGCTAAAATTTAAAAGGGAAGTATATAATGAACAGAAAAAGAGGGAACTCACCAAAGAGGAATTGAAACAAATAGCCAGCAAGTGTAGGGAGAAAGTCGGAAAAGCTAAAGCACAGAATGAGCTCAGGACCGCTGGGAAGTTTAAAAACAGTAAAAGGAGCTGTAAAGTTGAAGGCTTTCATGGTCGGACTCTATGGGTTGTTGTGGGTTTTTTCAGCTATGAGCCCATTTTCTGGTAGTATTTGCTCCGGATGTATCACCTGCATCTGTAGCTGCAGATCTTCAGAGGATCTGGAGACATGAAGGTGGAATGGAATATATATACTTGTGTGATCCCTGGGTGAGAGGGATTTGAATTTGTGATGCATTAGTGATGCAGCTGACCTGTGAAATAGTCCATTGTTAAGCGGACTAGCCCCCAGGTTTGTGTTGTTAGTCAAGTTATATGCGTTACAGTTGTGTGTGCATTTAAGCACTTATTAGCAATCCATTGTATTGTTTCCTGTAGAGAGACCTCCTGAGCCTGGGTGGTGTTCATTGGCATATTTTTGAGTCTTGATTTTAGTGTTTTTTTAGTACTGGTAACCAACTTTTGTTTACTTTCCGAGTTTCTTCTTTCCTGTTGAAATTGTCCAGGTGTTTATGAATTTTAATGGCCTCTCTATGTAGTCTGACATAGTAGTGGTCTGAATGGTCCAAATGGTTATTACAATTAATGTAATAACTTTCTTGTGTCTACATGGAGATGACAAGGACTCATCGTAAGATCTTTTGCATGCAAATCAGAAGGATCAGAAAAGGAAGAAACTGTGACTGTGCTCTCTCTCTCTCTCTCTCCTCCACCCTTCTCCTTCTTTTTCTTGTACAGAAACGCAGTGTAACAGCATCTGTGTGTGTGTGGGAGATGTATCCGGGGAAGTATAGCTCTTTAAAGGGTGATAAGAGGTTGATGGAGAAGTAAGAAGAGAACAGAGTGGGGAATCCTCCTCAGACCCTCCATCAGTTAACCGATGTCAGGTCAGCTTCGCTCCCTGCCATGCTTTGATGTTTAAAAATGGGCTTTATTGTGCTGTAAAGGGATGATGGGATTGGGAGAGAAACAATGTACTGGAAACACATTACAGTTACTGTAATGATCCTTGATAAGGGTGAACAGATGTGACACAAGGTCATGCAATTGGCAAGAGGAATGAGAAAATGGGAGGGAGATGCAGAGTTTGGGAAAAGAGTTTTTTTAACTAATTGTCAATAGAATTCTAACACATGCTAATTTGAAATGTTACTGTTTATAAGGGACTGCAATTCCAATAGTTCTTTAGTCTTGGAAAACACAAAAATGTGCTGTTGTTTCTTCACTGTTCTGAATACAGCTTTTGAGCCCTCTAAGCCTGTTCCTTGAACTTGAAGCTAGCCAGTGCATGGCAGTTGGTGTGAGTTAAATTAAGACTGACAACAGTTCCTACTTTTTCTTCATTGCTAATTCAGTAATTGTTTCATTCTCCTCCTCAATGAAATGTGTGGTTCTATAAATACTAATGCAATTGGATAATTAATAAATAATGCATATCATTCAGAACTAGATGAGGGTGTTTCTGTAAACCCTTTTAAACTGTACTGTGCACATAAAATTGTTCCTCTCCCACCTCCCTAAGTTATTTAGAACTCTTGCCACATGAAATGTATTATTCAGAACACAATCTGTCCTCCTGATGTATAAGCTGAACATATATTTTAAGACTCAGAGTTCATGTTTGTCAAATACCTACTTTCTGCTGCTGCCGATGCTTATTTTCATAGATGTGCACATGCACATAGCCAATTATGCATGGAACTTTTTATCCTTAAAATCTCTGTTCTCCTAATCAGAAGAGATTAGGACCCATTAAAAAGTGAAATAAATTTATTGGCACATACACTTGCTAATGGCTGACTTAAAGAGAGTGCTGGCAGCCAAAATTCTTTAACAACTAGATTTCCCAAGCCTCAATGGTAGTCTTCAGTGACTGAATCCAGGAAACATAACTCAAGAACAGCCATGTTGGTCATGCAGCAAAATACAACAAAATCTACAAAACAGCGATACCTTTATTGGGCCAACTTTTTAAAAAGCACAAATTACATCATGCAAGCTTCCATTGCTCCACTGGCTTCTTTAGGCAAAAATGCTTAAAAAAAACATACAATAGAAGCAAATTGATGATGTTTGCATCACAAGCCTAAATTTTGTCTCAGTGTCACTTCTGTTGTCAGCTAAGATGGTCTGAAGGGATCTCAAAGCAAGCAGAGGCCACGACTCTTCTTGGCTATGTGGGGACCAGGAACAAAGGGCAGTAAACCACAGGCTATAAAATTTCAAATCCATTAGCAGCAGCAGTAGCAACACCAGCAGCAAAATAACTTCAAATCCTGGCTGACTCTGTTTGTGCAAGGATGACTCTTCGAAAAAAAAGACAAAGAAAACTGAATTTTTCTTTTTCTTTTAATTTATTTTTATTACAACAAACACAAAATAAAACATTCTTATTTCTCACCAATATATAAATGTTCATTACAAAATCTTTACAATTTATTAACTCTAATTCATGTATATATACCGATCACCAACACTAGTATATCTCTATCTACTTACCCTCCTTCCCTTATTTCACCTACAGTATTTCAGGTCAGTATTCCATAACCTTCTTTGACCAGCTATTATCATTCCTCAGTATTATAAATAATACCACTACCTATCACACACCTCTATCTTTGCCTTACTTACAATTTGTCTTCCGAGTCTATTTCTGTCTTCACACTAATCCTTCCCCCATTGGTTTTCCCAAAGGGGTTTTACTAGATTCCACTCTTCTGTAATTTGTTTTCTTGATCTATCATTTAACCTTGAAGTGAGTTCGTCCACTTCCCATAACTCATATAATTTCCACAACCATTCATCTACCTTAGGTATTTCTTTTGTTTTCCAGTTTTACTGTCATATACCAATCTTGCCGCCGTTGTCATATATATTATCATCTTTCGTAAAGCGTTTTCTTAAAAAATTTAACATCCAGTATATTTAACAAGTATATCTCTGGACTCATTGGAAACTTTAAATGAATTGCCTTAACTATACATTTAGTTGAATTTTCCTCCAGTACTCCTTAGCTTCACAAGTCCACCATAAATGATATAAAGTTCCTTTTCCTGGGCACTTCCAACATAAATCCTTCCCATTTTTATTTATTTTCGCTCCTTGCACTGGCTTGTAATACCATCGAAAATATATACTTTATAATAATTCTCCTTTAACTTTGTACTAACACAGTATTTTCTAACGTCTCTCCATGAATTCTCCCAGCTTTGTATCGGAATTTCATGTCCCAAATTTTGTGCCCATTTTATCATATTTTCTTTGATTACCTCTTCTTCCATATACCAATTTAACAACATTTTATAAATTTTACCCATTACATGGTCTGTCCCTGGTCTTAACAATTTATCAAATTCGTTCTCTCTTATTTCCATTCCTTTTAACTTCTTATCCATTTTAAATTTTTCCTCTAATTGCCTTTGCAATAACCAATGTGTAACAATACCCAATTTTGCCAATTCTTCTTTATTTTTCCAAACCAAATTTTCTCCTTGTACTTTTGTCAAATCTCTATATGTTAACCAATTGTTTAACTGGGGCTTTTCTCTCCTATAAAAAGCTTCATGAACTGACACCCATTGTGGTATTTTTGCATATATTCTGTTTCTATATTGTAACCAAACTTTCAATAACGATTTTTTTCTTATTAAATGATTATTAAATTCCCTATTCACTTTTGCTTTGTCATACCACATATATGCGTGCCCACCCAAAGTAAAGATCTGCCCTTCCAATTCTAATAATCTTGTATTTTCTAATTTAATCCATTCCGTTATCCAGCAAAGGCAACTAGCATGGAAGTATAATTTCAGATCTGGGTAATCCTAATCCTCCTCTTTCCTGTGGATCTTTTAATACCTTCCATTTTATTCTTGGCTTTTTGGCATTCCACACAAAATTTGATAAATCTTTCTTCCATTCTTTGAAGGGTTTATCATTCATAATAATCGGGAGATTCTGAAACAAAAATGACATCTTCGGCAATATATTCATTTTGATCCTCGCAATCCTTCCCATCAATGATAAATCAAGTCTTGTCCACCTTTTTAAATCTTCTTTTATCTCACCCCATACTTTCCTATAATTGTTTTCATATAAATCCAAATTACTACCCATAAGATTAACCCCTAAATATCTCACCTTTTTTGTTATTTTAAAATTAGAAAGCTCTTTTATTTCCTCTTCTCTTTTTTTTGAACATTTTTCATTAGTATCATTGTCTTATCTTTTATTAACCTTAAAACCTGCTAATTTTCCAAATTCTTCAAAAACATTCATTAATTTTGATATACTTTAGCCGGATCATCTAACAGAATTTACCAAATCATCTGCATATGCCCTTAATTTATACATTTGTTTTCCAATTTTAATTCCCTTAATTTCTGACTCTTGCCTAATTTTATTACTCAAAATTTCTATTATCATTACAAAAATTAAAGGGGATAATGGACAACCCTGTCTTGTTCCTTTTTTAATCTTAAATTTTTCTGATTTCTCTCCATTCACTATAATACTCGCAGTTTGATCATTGTAAATCATTTTTATCCAATCTATGAATCTTCTTCCCAAATTCGCCATCTCCAAAACCTGGAATCTATAAACCTCCATTTCACATTGTCGAATGCTTTTTGGGCACAAACAAATATCAATCCCATTTTCCTTTCATTATGTCTATGGTAAAATTCTATCACATCCAGTATTACCCTAGATATGTACTACTAATTGATCTTCCCGGCAAAAAGCCATTCTGATCTTCATGAATCCAATATTTTAATATCTTCTTCAATCTCTCTGCTAGTATTGATGTAAATATTTTATAATCTATGTTTAGAAATATGGTCTGTAATTTTTGACTTCCTTCGGATCTTTACCTTCTTTAGGTATCAGTGTAATACTCGCCTCTTTCCATGTATCCGGTCTACCCTCCAATTCTATTTCATTAAATAATTTGTGCATAGGGTCGATTAATTGATCTTGGAACTCCTTATAATACCTCACTGTGAATCCGTTTGGTCCTGGTGCTTTTCCTATTTTTAGTTTTCGTATAGCCGCTTTAATTTCTTCTTTTGTTATAGGTTTATTCAAATCCATTCTTTGTTCTTCCTGAATTTTCTCTACTCTAACTTCTTCCCAAGTATTTCTTTACTTTTTGTACATATTCTTCTGTATCCTTTGCCTCATTATACAGCTGCGTATAATATTCTTGAAACGAATAGTTTAATCTTTCTCTGTTCTCTATATATCTTATCTCCTCTCTAATTTCCGTAATTAATTTTCTTTCCTTTCTTTCTTCAATTTATACGCCAACCATTTCCCTACCTTATTTGCATGTTAAAAAACCTTTGTTGTGTAAATTTTATTTTTTTCTCTATTTCCCATCTTTCTTCTAAAACTAATTGTTTCAGTAAAATTTTTATTTCTCTCACTAATTTTCCATTTTTTGGGTCTCTTTTAACTCTTCTTCTTTTTCTTTTTAGTTCTACCCCCAATTTTTGAATTTTTGCTTTCTTACTTTTTTCTTATATGCTTCTTGCTGTAAAAAAATGCCTCTTACCACCGCCTTTCCCGTATCCACACTATCTTGTTTGTCGATCCTTTCCCCAAATTCTCTTTAAAAAACATATTTATTTCTTGTTTCACCTTTTCTAATATTTTTTCATCCCTTAAAAGTTCATCTTTCAATATCCATCTATATTCTTGTTTTCTCTTTTGTAATATCATTATAACTGGGCAGTGGTCTGATAAAGTCCTTGGTAAAATTTCCATCTTTTTAATATTTTTGCATAAAGTTTTGGAAGCCAATATCATATCAATTCTAGACCACGTCTTGTGTACTTCCGAATAATACGTATACTCTCTAGTATTATGATATAGGTATCTCCACACATCAATCAATGAAATCGAATCCATAAATTCTCCAAATACTTTAGGTAATTTTTTCTTTGGTGTCTTTCCTTTATTTTTTATTGTCCTATCCAATTCGGGATTTATACCATTGCAATCCCCTAAAACCAATACATCTTGATAATCTACCTCAAGTAATCTCTTCATTAAATTTTCATAAAAACTTGATTTATTTTCTAGTGGGCCATAAACTCCCACCACTAAGATTTTACTTCCAATTTATCTTCTACCTCTATTCCTATTAACATACCTCTCATATCTCTAATACTTCCTTCGCATTGTATTTCTTGTTTACATAAATCGTTACTCCCTTCTTTTTCTTCCTAAATTCTATTCAAGAATTCCTGTCCCAATTTCTGATTTTTCACCTACTTCAAATCTTTATGTCTTATATGGGTTTCTTGCAGACAAATTATATCTGCTTTTACTTTTTCTAAAAAATTAAAGACCTACTTCCTTTTAATTACTGCATTCATTCCCCTTACATTCCATGAAATTACTTTCATTTTTCCTCTTTTTTCTCTCTCTTTTTTTCTTTTCCTCTTCCCGTCTTACTATCCCTTTCTTCTTATTCTAGTTCTTCTTCCAGATCCTCTTCCTTTTCTTCTTCTCCTTCTCCTTCCTCTTCTTCTTCTTAATCTGAATCTTTCTTTTCTTCCTGATCTTTCTTCTCTTCTATATCAAATTCCTCTCTTATCCCTTTGATAATCCCTTGGAGTTTCTTCTCCCTCTTCTCTTTGTTCCTCTTCTCTTCCTCTTTCTTCCTCTTTCCTATATTCATGCACCTCTGTTCTCTTTTTCCTTAATTCTTCTTTATATTTCTTCAAAAAATCTTGTGCCTTTGACACTGAATTCAACATAAATCTCTTTTCTTTATAAACAAAAGTAATTCCTTCTATTCTACACCATCTATATGCCACTCCACTTCTTTTTAATATCTGGGTAAAAAAAAAAAGTCTTTTCTTCTCTTCAAAACTTGAGCGTCTTTAAAAATCTGCAATTCTGTCTGGTCAACTTACTAGTATAACTTTGAACGAAGAATTACCAGGTCTTTTACTCTCTCTCTTAAGAAGTATATAATGATATCTCGAGGTAACTTCCTTTTTCTCGCAATATATGAATTGATTCGAAACATCTTATCAATTTGCAAAATGTAGATATTGAGAACATTCCATCCTATAAATCTGCCCAACAATGGTATCACTTGCATATAAATCTTCTCCCTAGGTCTCCCCTAGACCTCTGATTTTCACACATTTATCTCTAAACTTTACTTCAATATTCTTATTCTGTTGTTCCATCTTCTCTATCTGCTTTCCCATCATTGGTGTTTCTTTTCAAGTTTTGTAGTTTGTATCCTGTACATTCATCCAATTTCTTATTTATGTTCTTCATTTCCATCGTTATGTTTTCCAGTGTTTGTCCTACACTGCCCATTTCTTTCTTCATTTCCTTCATATCATTTGCCATATCCTTTATATCTTTCTTGACATCACTTCTCAACTTCCTGATTTCTTCAATAATTTTTACTGTGTAATTTAAATATGGGTTAATCCTCTACTGCTGGTCTCACTTGCAGTTGCTGCTCTCTAGTGTTGCCATTTTATAACTTTTCCAGGCAATATCTATATATTCTATATAGTCTACCCTCCTTAACCTTCAATCCTTCAACTCCTAACTTTTTCCAAATCTATAATCTAGCCTTTTGAAGGGATCTATCTAAATAGTGACTTATCTAAATAACTTATCTAAATATATATCTAACTATAATTATTTTTATTTAATTATTTGTTTATTTTTATTTATTTATTTAATTAGTTGATTAATCATTATCAATAGTAGCCTAAATATAATATATCAATATCTACTATCACCTTTTATAATATTAATATCACTAGAGTATTTATATCTTCACATCTTGACACCTCAATGTTTATATTTTCACACCTTCACACTTCAATCTCAATCTCAATCTATATCAATCTGATACTTTTACTAATTCCTTCAAGAAATATCCTTCAAAATATCAAAATCTCTTTCCAACCCACTCTCAATCAAACTTCCACAGTGAAACAAAACAAAACAATGACAAAACTCTTAATAATATTACTATTTATATTATTATTATTATTTTGCCCACTAAATCTATATTTATCTGTATCTATATATCTCAATCCCCTTCCTTCCTTCCTTTTCTTTCTTCTTTTTTTTTTAATTTTATATATTTCCTCTTATTCCAGTATATTAATTATATATGTCAATATATATATCACTATGTATAAATTTCCTATAAATTCAATAAAAGCACTTCAAATCACTGTAACCTTATTAATCAATCTAATATACCTTTATTCAATCTATTGTAAATTGTAAATAAATTAAACAAATTATTAAACAAGACACTCTTCTTTACTGTAATTTGTTTAAATTTGTTCATTTACAAGAGATAGAAAAAATAAAATCAGGCAGGTATATTAGATTGATTAATAAGGTTACAGTGATTTGAAGTGCTTTTATTGAATTTATAGGAAAATTTATACATAGTGATATATATTGACATATATAATTAATATATGAAATAAGAGGAAAATATATAAAATAAAAAAAGAAGAAAGAAAAGGAAGGAAGGAAGGGAATTGACATATATGATACAGATAAATATGGGTTAGGTGACGAGTAGAAAATTTTTAAAAACAAAATTTAAAAAAATTTATTTTTTTTTTTTTTTTAAATTTATTTTATTAAAAAAAAATAAATTAATCCCCAAAACCCAAAAATTATAATTATCAATAAACTCTTCATTAAATTTTATAAAATATTTTTATCCAAAACTCCCCCCCAAGTTTTATTTTTCCCTTACTTTTCCCTCTATCTATTAAACTTTCCCAAAGAAAAAATTAAAAAAGGTTTTGGGAAATTTTATGGATTCGATTTCATTGATTGATGTGTGGAGATACCTATATCATAATACTAGAGAGTATACGTATTATTCGAGGTACACAAGACGTGGTCAGAATTGATATGATATTGGCTTCTAAAACTTTATGTAAAAATATAAAAGGATGGAAATTTTACCAAGGACTTTATCAGACCACTGCCCAGTTATATGATATTACAAAGAGAAAACAAGAATATAGATGGATCTGAAAGATGAACTTTTAAGGGATGAAAAAATATTAGAAAAGGTG
Organism: Iguana delicatissima; assembly: GCA_948472985.1. Lineage (NCBI taxonomy): Eukaryota > Metazoa > Chordata > Lepidosauria > Squamata > Iguanidae > Iguana > Iguana delicatissima. The sequence goes on from CAOKZL010003022.1 coordinate 231,287, forward strand.
AAACAAGAAATAAATATGTTTTTCAAAGAGAATTTGGGGAAAGGATAACAAAAGATAGTGTGGGATAGGGAAAGGCGAGTGGTAAGAGGCATTTTTTTACAGCAGGAAGACATATAAGAAAAAAGTAAGAAAGCAAAAAATTCAAAAATTGGGGGTAGAACTAAAAGAAAAAGAAGAAAAGTAAAAAATACAAAGAATGGAAAGTTAGTGAGAGAAATAAAAATTTTACAGAAACAATTAGCTTTAGAAGAGAGATGGGAATCAGAAAAAATAAAATTTACAGACAAAGTTCTTTGAACATGCAAATAAGGTAGGGAAAATGGTTGGCGTATAAATTGAAGAAAGAAAAGGAAAGAAGATTAATTACGGAAATTAGAAAAGGAGATAAGATATATGAGAACAGAGAAAGATTAAACTATTGTTTCAAGAATATTATACGCAACTATATAATGAGGCAAAGGATACAGAAGAATATGTACAAAAAGTAAAGGAAATACTTGGAAGAAGTTCAGAGTAGAGAAAATTCAGGAAGAACAAAGGATGGATTTGAATAAACCTATAACAAAAGAAGAAATTAAAATGGCTATACGAAAACTAAAAATTGGAAAAGCACCAGGACCAGATGGATTCACAGTGAGTATTATAAGGAGTTCCAAGATCAATTAATCGACCCTATGTATAAATTATTTAATGAAATAGAATTGGAGGGTAGACATGGATACATGGAAAGAGGCGAGTAACTTGATACCTAAAGAAGGTAAAGATCCGATGGAAGTCAAAAATTACAGACAATATCTCTTCTAAACATAGATTAAAAATATTTACATCAATATAGCAGAAAGACTGAAGAAGATATTAAAATATTGGATTCATGAAGATCAGAATGGCTTTTGCCGGGAAGATCAATTAAAGATAATATCAGGGTAATACTGGATGTGATAGAATTTTACCATAGACATAATGAAAGGAAAATGGGACTGATATTTGTCGATGCTGAAAAAGCATTCGCCCTGTGAAATGGAGGTTTATATTCGGGGGTTTTGGAGAGGGGAAAATTTTGGGGAAGAAGTTCATAATTGGGATAAAAATAATTTAAATGATAAACTGGAGTATTTTAGTGAATGGAGAAAAATCAGAAAAAAAGTTAAAAAAGGAACAACAGGGTTGCCCCATTATCCCCTTTAATTTTTGTAATGATAATAAAATTTTTAAATAATAAAATTAGGCAAAGTCCAAAAATTTAAAGGGGAAAATTTAAAATTGGGAAAAAAAAATGTAAAATTAAAAGGGCATTTCCAAAAATATTTGGTAATTTTGTTAAAAAAAACCCGGCAAAAAATTTTAAAAATTAATGAATGTTTTTGAAAAATTTTAAAATTAGGGGTTTTTTAAAGGGTTTAATAAAGATAAGAAAAAGGGTTTTAATGAAAAATGTTCAAAAAAAAAAAAAGGAGGAAATAAAAGAGCTTTCTAATTTTAAAATAACAAAAAAGGTGAGATATTTAGGGGTTAATCTTCCGGGTGGTTTTTTGGATTTATATGAAAAAAATTATAGGAAATTTTGGGGCGAGTTTAAAAAAAAATTTTTAAAAAGGGGAAAGGATTGGGAAAAATTAATGGGAAGGGTTTTCGAAAATTAAAATGAATATATTGCCGAAGATCATTTTTTTTCAGAATCTCCCAATTTTAAAAATGATACCCCTTTAAAGAATGGAAGAAAGATTTATCAAATTTTTTTGTGGGAATCCCAAAAACCCAAAAAAAAGGGAAAAGGTATTAAAAGATCCACAGGAAAGAGGGGGAAGGTTTCCAGATCTGAAATTTTTTTTTCCCATCTAGTTCCCTTTTGCTGGATAACGGAATGGATTAAAATTAGAAAATACAAATTTTATTGGAATTGGAAGGGGCAGATCTTTACTTTGGCTGGCACGCATATATGTGGTATAAAAAAGCAAAAGTGAATAGGGGAAAAAAATAATCATTTTATAAAAAAACTTATTTTAAAATTTTTTCAAAAATAGAAATAGAATATATGCAAAAATACCACAATGGGTGTCAGTTCATGAAGCTTTTTAAAGGGGAGAAAACCCCAGTTAAAAATTGGTTAACATATAGAGATTTGACAAAAGTAAAGGGGGAAAATTTTTTGGAAAAATAAAAAAATTTGGAAAATTGGGTATTGTTTCCTTGGTTATTGCAAAGGCAATTAAAAGGAAAAATTTAAAATGGATAAAAGTTAAAAGGAATGGAAATAAAAAGAACAAAATTTAAAAAATTGTTAAGACCAGGGACAGAACCCCGTAATGGGTAAAATTTATAAAATGTTGTTAAATTGGATATTGGGAAAAAGAGGTAAATAAAGAAAAATATAAAATGGGCACAAAATTTGGGACATGAAATTCCGATACAAAGCTGGGAGAATTCATGGAAAAAGTTAGAAAATACTGTGTTAGTCAAAGTTTAAAAGGGGAAAAATTTTTGGGGGTTTTTAAATATATTAAAACCCCCTGCAAAGGAAAAAAAAAAAATGGGAAGGGTTTATTTGGAAGTGCCCGGGGGAAAAAAAACTTTTTATCATTTATGGTGGCTTTAAAAAGCTGGGGGATTGGAGGAAAAATTGCTTTTGTTAAGGCAATTATTTAAATTTCCAATGAGTCCAGAGATATATTTTTTAAATATAATTTGGGTGTTAAATTTTTTAAAGGGAAAAAGCTTTAGAAAGATGATAATATATATGACAACGGGGCAAGATTGGTATATGCACAAAACTGGAAAACAAAAAAAATCCTAAAATGATGACTGGTTGTGGAAATTATATGAGTTATGGGAAATGGAAAAATAAAGGTTTAAAAAAAGATCAAGAAAACAAAAAATTTTGAAAGAAAAAATAGTAAAAAACCCCCTTTTGGGAAAAACCCAAGGGGGAAAGGGTTAGTGTGAAGGAA